>BSBM01001355.1:1677500-1712500 GCA_027924585.1 Larix kaempferi | reverse complement strand
TGATCAGTGAAGGCCTGTCATGTCCCAAATTTGGAATTGGGTCACAATGGCCTAATCACATTAGCCATATTCATTAGAGTTTGTAAAATTGATGTTAAGGGTCAAATAATTGCCAAGGAGGAAAATTACTAGTTTCCTAGGTTTGGGGTGGAAGCTTTGGGATTTGGAATAAGGCGGATAATAAATGATGTTTAGACATTATAAGGGTTCAAGTATTTAATAAATAGAGTGAATAAAGAAATTCAAGATAAATCCTAAGTGACAAATGGTTTTGGAGACATATGGAGGATGTGGGACCCACACTAGCTTGATTTTTCATAATACATGGTATCTCTCTTTTGCAAATTCGAATTAATGGGAATGTGAACACTCTTGGGTGAGTTGGTAAGTCATAACACATGTCATTGAGCATCTTAGGTCTAATTTGGAAGGATTGGTAACCTCCATGGAAGATAAAGAGTCAAAGTGGAAGTTTGTGGACACTTGGGCTAGATTCCCTAGCCCCTATGACACCAATGATGGAGCATCTATGACAACTATGACAAATTGCAGACCTGACCTCTGACATCTGACCACTATGACATGTCAGCCCCAAAAATAGGCTCAAAGAAGGCGAATTTGGCAGTGGGAGAAGCCAAAGAGACTCAAAATCAAATTTGGGAGAAGATGGAAGGTTGGAACTAGGAGACAAGTGGCAAATGTGGAATATTTCCTAAATGAAAATCTATTGAATCTATTGAGAGGATTTCGACCCTTAGAAGGCTAATGTTGGTTATAAAATGTAGAAATGAAGTATGAGAATGGCTTTTGATCATTTGTAGAATTTGCAATTGCATTTGTGAAGAGGGAGAGCTAGTGGATGACTAGTTTCTTGCCTTAGCCAATTTCGAGGGTGAAAGATTCCCATCCAAGTTGGCAATTGGAAAGGCCATTCAGACCTTTCATTTGGAGCTTTAATGGAGTCTTTATTTTCAGGTGTAAGCTACAGGGAATCTCATGGTTTCTTCTATTGCAGCTCGCTCCTTCAACCATTTCCAGTTTTGATGGCATATTCTTGATCCTTGAGGGAGGGCGTTTTTGGTGAGCTATTGTACTCTTTGAGGGAGCTTATAATGCCCCACTTCTTTTGTAATATGAAGTAAATACTCTGTTCTTCATCTCCAGAAAGTTTCAGGTCGAAATTCCAAGTAGAAATGTATAAATCTCATTTTTAATGGAAGAACAATGCCATTTCCCCACTACCTTGTTGTGAACCAATGTATTGATGATGATTTCGAATGAATGGATGATTCTATAATGAATTTGTGATTAATGGACTGCCATGGATGTATTTTACAAGTTTCATGTACTGTACTTGAGCATTTGAAGTATTTTTACTCAGTTTAATTGCATTGGGAGAAGAAATAGTGTCATTTCCCCAAGGGTCGAATTGGTGATTTTTGCAGTTGAATGTGAGAGGGTGAGAACAGTTGTAATAAACCATTAATGGTGCATATGAGACCTTAATAACATAATTAACACATTACATACCTCTGTTCATAAATTTGAGTGGGTTTGGAGGCATTTGGGAAGCCATTTTCAGTACTTACCTTAGGGGGATTTGAACCCCAAATTACTAGTAAAATTGCATACTTGGTCCAGAATCTTAAGAGAGTTTGCAGAGGTATTTTGGTGGCCATATGTTATCCCTGAACGTCATATTCAATCCCTAATATCATTCATACACCTTCCTTGAAGATTTGAAGGCATTTGGAGTCAATTTGAGACCTAGAGACCGATACTAGTCAAAGGGAAATCACTAGTAAAATTACCTACATTGACCAGAATTGAAAGAGTATTTGCAGAAGTGTTTTAAAGGTACAAAGGCATCCATGAAACACATATTTATGTTCTAATATCATTCATATACCTTCTCAGAAGATTTGGGATCATTTGGGGCAAATTTGGGACCTAGAGATCGAAACTAGTCAAAGGTCGAACCAAGGAAAAAAGTGAAAAATTGCAATTTTAATAAAATTCCTAACAAGGGAAATTACAGTGGTATCAGAGCATGGTCCTTGCACCTGTGTATTAGGTACATACATTCAAGAATAATTGGCAGCCATGTCTTACTATTATGATGAATCCTATGAGTACAATTCTTATGAGGAATATGCAGATGCTTATGAGCAATATGAAGCAGAATGTGAATGGTATGAGGAAGAGGTGCCATCATGCAACACTTCTTACAATTTCAAGAGAAATGAAGATTATTCTTATGACCTTAAATCTGATGAATATGAGTGTGTCACACCAATCAAGGATAATTCTATGAGTGAGTTCCAAAGATGGAGAGCAAAATATAAAACATTGCCCCAACAATATCAAAAATATCAAGAATATCTTGCTTTTAGCAAAAATACATAAAATGCCATGTCTTTTGAGTACTATGCTGAACATGTTTTTGAAAATAGGCCCAAAAATGAAGATGTGGAGTTAGTGAAGAAAGGTTTATGCCCTTCTTGTAAAAACCCTTGGAGCGAGTATCATATATGTGTGCATGAAATGATGTCCTCCTTGAGGAGAGCTTTTGAGATTTATTCAAGAAGAGATTCCAAATATATTGATCCTAAGGAAAACAAGGGGCAAAATGCATCAGCTTGCTTTAAGGAGCAAAAGGAAGAGACATCACAAGAGCATGAATAAGATTCTATTGAAAATATGGAAGATCATTTCGAGACACCTTCTAGCTTAGACATGAACCAAAGAGCATCTACTGATGGATGCTTAAACTATGAAGGAGTACCTACTGATGGGTGCTCACACCTCTATGTTGGTGACATAGAGATCACTTTTGAAAGTGTTTCTACAAGTACAAGTTTCATTAAGCATGATAATGAAGACCTTGTAGCAGTTGAAGAAGAACCAAGATCAACTTCCCCATCACCACTTGAGCTTCATGAAGTTGGTCCAAGCAAAATTGAAGAAGATGAGGAGGTTCATTTGCAAGAGCCTCATTTTCTTGAAGGGTCCTTAAAGATGAATGAAAATAAGATCCAAGAGTCCCTCAACATTCTCCATGACACTCAAGCATTGGTGTCAAATTCTTGTTGGAGAGCTACTTCATTGGAGGAAACATCCTTCCTTGAAGACATGGTGAAGATTCAAAGAGCAATGTGCCACATCAAAGGTAATTTCATGTCTTTGCTTTTTGATAGAAACCATTTGTTTGAGCTTAATGAATTGTTACATGATGCATACTTGAAGAATAATGAGGATATTCATAAGCTCACAATTCAAAATGAGCAACTTCTTGAAAAGTTGCAAGATACTTGTTTTTCCTCCTATGTTTCAGATTGTCAAATGGTAGATTGTTTGGAGGATTCTCATGACATGGTGGATCATGAGAAATGTGAAAATTTGAATGTTCTTGATGTGTTTGAAGATGAACTTGAAGAGATCCAAACACTTGATGTGGTGGAAGAGGAATTTGAATTGCCTCTTGATGAAGGTTATGCAATTTTTAAAGAAGAGCATGATTCCTCTACATTGGAACCAAACTATGACAAAGAGTTCACACTTTTGAAGGAGCTGCATGATACTACCCACATGGATCCTTCCCATGATGAAACTCCTGAACCTTTTGATCATTTGGGTGAGTTAGTACATTCTCCTACATCCTACAATTCCATGTTTTGCAGTATTAGTCTCAATGAAGTATGGGTGAAAGGGTTCTTTTTGATGGTGCCACATGAGGAGTATGGAACTCCTAGATTTAACTTTTATGATGACATGGTTGGAGCACATTCTTATTCACATTTGCAGCAGCATAATTTGTCACTTTATGATGATTCACATCTACATGGATGCACCTATGATATGGATTTGAGTCACTTGAATACTCATGGTTTTTCTTGCTCAACACTGGGTTCATTTGATGTTAGAGGAACTTCATCCAACACTTGGATGAATAGATTTATGATGGGAGAACATTTTTGTTGGCAGCCACATACTTTGTTACATCTTTATGATTCTCACATTTATGGATATATGGGTGAGACTTCTTTGAGTCATTTGAAGTCTCCTTGTTTTTTATACTCATTATTTGGTTCAGATTCTAGTAGAGATTCTTCATTCACTTCTTGGATGAAAGAATACATGGCTGAATATTTTGATGCATATCACATCCTTTTGGAGCAGCATTATAGGACATGGGATCCTCACCTATGTCATTGGAGCAGATTTGATTGGTCACTTGAAGCTTGTATGCACTTGGAAAATGGTGGTCTACTTGCTTGGAGGTATAAGCACTTTCATGACTCTTTGATGAAGCATATCCTTGATGTACATTTTCATTATGTTGTTATGTACTTTGATGATATATATTTGGCACTAATGATGTTTGGAAGAATGCATACAAGAAAATGGGATCCAGGAATCCTCTTATCTAATGGTGTAGGTTGGAGAGCACTCTTAATTGTTGGGGTGCAATACAAGCAATGGGACCCTGGAATAATTTTTGTCTCATTGGTTTCATTTTTTGGGGGGAAGCAAGAAGCATGGGAGATGTATTCCCCACTTAATAAAGTGATTTTAATAAGAGTAGTGTAGCAGCAAGCATGGTGGTTCCTCTCTAAAATATTCATGGAAACTCAAAGACTCAAGGTTTGGCAATTCAATGGCAACTTCAAAGAATTATACAGAAAGCACGTTCTTCAACACCCATGTTTGAAATTGCTTGAGGACAAGCAATATTGGGAAGGGAGGATTTGTCATGTCCCAAATTTGGAATTGGGTCACAATGGCCTAATCACATTAGCCATATTCATTAGAGTTTGTAAAATTGATGTTAAGGGTCAAATAATTGCCAAGGAGGAAAATTACTAGTTTCCTAGGTTTGGGGTGGAAGCTTTGGGATTTGGAATAAGACGGATAATAAATGATGTTTAGACATTATAAGGGTTCAAGTATTTAATAAATAGAGTGAATAAAGAAATTCAAGATAAATCCTGAGTGACAAATGGTTTTGGAGACATATGGAGGATGTGGGACCCACACTAGCTTGATTTTTCATAATACATGGTATCTCTCTTTTGCAAATTCGAATTAATGGGAATGTGAACACTCTTGGGTGAGTTGGTAAGTCATAACACATGTCATTGAGCATCTTAGGTCGAATTTGGAAGGATTGGTAACCTCCATGGAAGATAAAGAGTCAAAGTGGAAGTTTGTGGACACTTGGGCTAGATTCCCTAGCCCCTATGACACCAATGATGGAGCATCTATGACAACTATGACAAATTGCAGACCTGACCTCTGACATCTGACCACTATGACATGTCAGCCCCAAAAATAGGCTCAAAGAAGGCGAATTTGGGAGTGGGAGAATCCAAAGAGACTCAAAATCAAATTTGGGAGAAGATGGAAGGTTGGAACTAGGAGACAAGTGGCAAATGTGGAATATTTCCTAAATGAAAATCTATTGAATCTATTGAGAGGATTTCGACCCTTAGAAGGCTAATGTTGGTTATAAAATGTAGAAATGAAGTATGAGAATGGATTTTGATCATTTGTAGAATTTGCAATTGCATTTGTGAAGAGGGAGAGCTAGTGGATGACTAGTTTCTTGCCTTAGCCAATTTCGAGGGTGAAAGATTCCCATTCAAGTTGGCAATTGGAAAGGCCATTCACACCTTTCATTTGGAGCTTTAATGGAGTCTTTATTTGCAGGTGTAAGCTACAGGGCAGCTCATGGTTTCTTCTATTGCAGTTCGCTCCTTCAACCATTTCCAGTTTTGATGGCATATTCTTGATCCTTGAGGGAGGGCGTTTTTGGTGAGCTATTGTACTCTTTGAGGGAGCTTCTAATGCCCCATTTCTTTTGTAATATGAAGTAAATACTCTGTTCTTAATCTCCAGAAAGTTTCAGGTCGAAATTCCAAGTAGAAATGTATAAATCTCATTTTTAATGGAAGAACAATGCCATTTCCCCACTACCTTGTTGTGAACCAATGTATTGATGATGATTTCGAATGAATGGATGATTCTATAATGAATTTGTGATTAATGGACTGCCATGGATGTATTTTACAAGTTTCATGTACTGTACTTGAGCATTTGAAGTATTTTTACTCAGTTTAATTGCATTGGGAGAAGAAATAGTGCCATTTCCCCAAGGGTCGAATTGGTGATTTTTGCAGTTGAATGGGAGAGGGTGAGAACAGTTGTAATAAACCATTAATGGTGCATATGAGACCTTAATAACATAATTAACACATTACATACCTCTGTTCATAAATTTGAGTGGGTTTGGAGGCATTTGGGAAGCCATTTTCAGTACTTACCTTAGGGGGATTTGAACCCCAAATTACTAGTAAAATTGCATACTTGGTCCAGAATCTTAAGAGAGTTTGCAGAGGTATTTTGGTGGCCATATGTTATCCCTGAACGTCATATTCAATCCCTAATATCATTCATACACCTTCCTTGAATATTTGAAGGCATTTGGAGTCAATTTGAGACCTAGAGACCGATACTAGTCAAAGGGAAATCACTAGTAAAATTACCTACATTGACCAGAATTGAAAGAGTATTTGCAGAAGTGTTTTAAAGGTACAAAGGCATCCATGAAGCACATATTTATGTTCTAATATCATTCATATACCTTCTCAGAAGATTTGGGATCATTTGGGGCAAATTTGGGACCTAGAGATCGAAACTAGTCAAAGGTCGAACCAAGGAAAAAAGTGAAAAATTGCAATTTTAATAAAATTCCTAACAAGGGACATTACAAGGCCTTTCAAATATTTCTCAAGGGGTTCATTTCTCATCCGAAGGCTCCCGGGCGTGCGTGACCACTGTGGAAACATCCATAATTTCCATACACACGTGAGGGAGCTGACGGAACCTAAGTCCGCTTATCGGTTTGGGTTCTGTGCCCCTAGAGCAATTCCTCAAAGTGTCCTTGAATGGCCTCGGGGTGCTGGACCAAGATGCTCGCAACACCCAAACTATGGCTCCGGTCATGAATCCCTCGATTCCAATGGATCCAGCATGTCGAGATTCAACTAGGGGACCCCTCGCAGCGTTCCTCCAAACCCCGAAAACGATGTTACTGTGCGATCTTCGGAGTTAGGGTTTTGCTCAGTGAGGGCCATTCCAAATTCGCTCAAGGGGGCTATTTCTCATCCAAAGGCTCCCGAGCATGCGTTGACACATCCACAATGGAAATATGCACCTGTGGGAATGACGGAATCCAAGTCCGCTTGCCGTTTTGGGTTCCGTGGCCCCGGAGCAAATCCTCAAAGTGTCCCTGAATGGCCTCGGGGTGCCCGATGAAAATTCCTGTAGCACCCAAACCATCTCTCTGGCAGCAGATCCATCAATTTCGATGGATCCAGGATGCCGGGTTTCAACTAGAGGACCCCCCACAACGTTCTTCCAACCCATGGAAACGGTCCTATTGTGCCATCTCCAGAGCTAGGGTTTTGCTCAGTGAAGGCCATTCCAATTTTTCTCAAGGGGGTCATTTCTCATCTGAAGACTCCCAGGCATGTGTGGCTACTATGGACACATCCACAATGTCTATATGCATGTGTGAGAGATGATGAAACCCAAGTCCGCTCTCCGGTTTGGGTTCCGTTCCCCCGGAGCAATTCCTCAAAGTGGCCCTGAATGGCCCTAGCGCACCGGACCAAGATGCCTGTAGCACCCAAGACGTGGCTCCGGTTGCAAATCCATTGATTCCAATGGATCTAGGACACCGGGTTTCAGCTACGAGTCCCCCCACAACATGCCTCCAACCCCCATAAACGGTGCTATTGTGGCATCTCCAAAGCTAGGGTTTTACTCAGTGAAGGCCTTTCGAGTATCACTCAAGGGGGTCATTTCTCGTCCAAAGGCTCCCGAGCGTGCATGGCCATCGTGAAAATTTCCACAATGGAAATACACACCATTTTGGATGTGTCCACGGTGGCCATGCGAGCCTAGGAGCCTTCAGATGAGAAATGCTCCCCTTGAGCGAATTTGGAATGATCCTCAATGAGCAAAACCCTAGCTTGGAGATGGCACATTGGCATTGTTTTTGGGTCTTCAAGGAAAGCTACGGAGGGTCCCCTAGCTGAAACCCCGCATCATGGATCCATCAGAATCGACGAATTCACAATCGGAGCCATGGTTTGGGTGCTACGGTCATTTTCGTCGGGCACCCCGGGGCCATTCAGGGACACTTTGAGGATTTGCTCCGGGGCCACGGAACCCAAACCGACGAGAGGACTTGGATTTCGTCAGCTTGCATAGGTGAACATGGCCATTGTGGACATGTCCACAGTGGTCACATGCCCGAGAGTCTTCGGATGAAAAATGACCCCCTTTATCGAATTTGGAATGGCCTTCACTAAGCAAAACCTTAGCTTCGGAGATGGCACATTGGCACCGTTTCTGGGACTTCGAGGCACGCTGTGGGGGGTCCCCTAGCTGAATCCCGGCATCCCAGATCCATCGGAATTGATGGATTCATGACCGAAGCCACGCTTTGGGTGCTGCGGGAACCTTGGTCCGGCACCCCGGGGCCATTTAGGGACACTTTGAGGAATTGCTCCGGGGGTACAAAACCCAAACTGATGAGCAAACTTGGGTTCCGTCAACTCCCGCATGTTTGTATGGCCATTGTGGACATTTCCACGGTGGCCACGCACGCCCGGGAGCCTTTGGACGAGAAATGACCCCCTTGAGCAATATTCGAATGGCCTTGACTAAGCAAAACACTAGCTCTGGAGATGGCACAATAGCACCATTTTTTAGGGTTGGCGGCATGTTGCGGGGAGTCCCCTAGATGAAAATCGGTGTCAAGGATCCATCGGAATTGATGGATTCATGACCGGAGCCATGGTTTGGGTGTTGTGGGCATCTTGGTCTCGCACCCCTAGGCCATTGAGGGACACTTTAAGGAATCGCTCTGGGGGCACGGATCCCAAACCAGAGAGCGTACTTGGGTTCTGTCAGCTCCCATAGGTGTACGTGGCCATTATGGATGCATCCACGGTTTCCACGCACGCCCAGGAGCCTTTGGATGAGAAATTCCCCCCTTGAGCTAATTTGGAATGGCCCTCATTGAGCAAAACCCTAGCTCCAGAGATGGCACAATAACACCATTTCTGAGGGTTGGTGGCACGCTGCAGGAGGGCCCTAGCTGAAACCTGGCATCCTGGATCCAACGGAATTGGAAGATTCATGACTGAAGCCATGGTTTGGGTGTTGCGGGCATTTTTGTCAGGCACTTCGAGGCCATTCAGGGACACTTTGAGGATTTGCTCTGGGGCCATGTAACCTCAAACCGGTGAGCGGACTTGGATTCCATCGCCTCCCACAGGTGTGTATGGCCATTATGGACATGTCCACAATGGCCATGCATGCCTGATAACCTTCAAATGAGAAATGGCCCCCTTGAGCGTATTTGGAATGGCCCTCACTGAGCAAAACTATAGCTCTAGAGATGGCACAATAACACTATTTTCAGGGGTTGGCGGCACGCTGCAGGGGGTACCCTAGCTAAAACCTGGTGTCCTAGATCCATTAGAATTGACGGATTCATGAATGGAGCCATGGTTTGGGTGCTGCAGGAATCTTGGTCTGGCACCTCGGGGCCATTCAGGGACACTTTGAGGGTTTGCTCCAGGGCCACGGAACCCAAACCGGCGAGCGGACTTGGATTCCGTCAACTCTCATAGGTGCACATGGCCATTGTGGATGCATCCACTGTGTTCATGCATGCCTGGGATCCTACGGATGAGAAATGGCCTCCTTGAGCGAAATTGGATCACCTCTCTTTCACATTTGTGAAGACCTGTGATCACTAAGGTTACTAATATCTTGTTCTAACACTAAGGCCATTTCCCTAGTAGAACACATGGAGAGCAGAGCTAACAGCTAACATGATTTTGGATGTCAACACTAGAGGAGACTTCCAATTGCAATGATATATAGAATAAGGATTTATTCCTTCTCATACCATCAATATCACACTGTTTTATTTGTAATTAGCTTCATGGAGGAATTCACTATGGTTCATGAAAACATCCCTAGGAGGATATCTGAAGTCTAGGGAGGACAACTTGGCTTGAGCTTGATCCTTCTGAGATTATATTGTTACATCCCTTGGAGGTTTATGATTAGGGTTTTTTGATGAAACCCTAGGTGCATTTTCTAAATAAGAAGAAGAGAAGGAGATGTATTGCATTGGACGACTTGTTTTAATGATTCATGCATGTTATATCTCCTTGGTTCAGCTAGGGCTTTCACTATTTTCCCTAGATGTTTGGAGAGTTAGTGAGTTGTACTAGACTTGTGATAAGGCTCTCATGCATGTTCTTGAATTGTAATTTATAGTTATATATGTATTGCTAATTTATCATAAGTAAAAGATAATTTTGTTGAGTGATTTGACATCATCATTGAACAAGTTAAGGGTTGTTTTACTATTGCTATAATTGTTGTAAAAGTGAGTTTTCATATTTGGTTTATGCATGATAAGTTTTCAATGCAACTAAATCTAATACAAGAACTAGGATATTTTTGTGAGGCTCCATGCAAATTCACTAAAGCACAAAAGTGATTGTGACTATGTGAAACTCTACTCTTTGAGGTTTTAGAGGATTTGGATTTATGTGTTTCCTCCTACCATATTTAAGACTATATAAAGTATTTTCTAATGGCATGATAAAATATTATAACGTATACATTCATTGTGGGTAAGCCAGATGGACCACATTTCTTGCAAATCCAAGGATTGATTTACGTTATATGTGTGTGATATCCATCGACGAAGAGTAGAGTTGATATTTTTTTGTGTGCCCATGGTTGAGGGTCTAAGAGTATGTGAGATAATTTGGAACCCCAAGTAAAAAGCCTCACAATAGAAATTCCAAGTAATTTTGAGAAAGTGACAAATTAGGTCAAAAGTTGAGCATCGTGTTCTAACACTAAGGTCATTTCCCTAATAGAAAACATGTAGAGTGGAGCTAATGCCTAACATGACATTGGGTGCTATCAATAGCATTGTGCGATGCTAGAGTATAAGACCTAGGGTTTGAGGATTGAAATACCATGATGGAAATGTAGCCTTGGATGCTAGAAATAGTGTTATATTGTAGTGCATTTGTGTGATGTCACATGGCTAGGGTTTGCATGAGATATCTCATATTAACATGTTCATGTTCTCTTGCTCATGGTAGTGGAAGAAGTTGCAGAGGTGTTAGAGGCCTAAATATTGAAATAGTTCAATCCCAACATAATGTGAGATTTTCAATTACTAGGAACTAGATTCATAAGACAATTTCACCATGGAATATTTCAGACAATGAGAGAAGAAGAATAGAGAAGATAAATTGTGGAAATCACTCTTTTTATTATTTATTGATATGATAACAATATATAATACATCCTCCATGGAGAAAATTGAATTTCCTTGAGGCAATATGGAAAGAGAAAAAAGAAAAGGCTTAGAAAAGGCAAAAAACTCCCTAGGTGGCAAAAGCAGTTTCCAAACCTGTCCTAGAGGCTCATGAATTTAGTATGGTATGGAATCTCATGAGTGAGGTAAATGGAATGTAATTATGGCTTTATAAGGTTAGATATGATGTGGAGGTCGAATTGGTCAAGTGGCAAAAGATTCCAAGTAAACTAGCTTTATATTTTCCACTAGAAAGTAGAAAAAACAAGACAAAGCTAACTAAATCAGGATAGTGTCTTTCTAATTCATGAATGGAATAAAATCAGACAGAATCCAAGGAATTATTATCTAGAATCTATCCAAATTCATTTTTGTGAATGAGGATAGCATCTGGTCCACTAAAAGATAAAACTGGCCTATTCTACCTAGTCAAAACTTAGGAAATTAATCATAAATGATTAATTAATTTTATCCTAAGTCTAGAATGACATAGTGGGTTTTTTAAATGTTCCAACACCCCCCCTTAATCATGAATTTATGTGATGGGAATCAGAAAATATAAGAAATATAGGGCCCAAGCAACAAGGCTTATGGTCACCCTAATACAAAAATAACTAGTCCATGTAAGCCGAGGAAACAGGGAAAACCTCATGGGAACAAAACCCTCCCTGAAAAATGGACATGCTTGATGTATTCATACTTTCATGTTTCTCATTTGAATGAGTTAAATGACCTGAATGATCTGAATGGGATGCTTCTGGGTAACTGACTTGATGAAGAGATTGTGGATGTCATGATCATGCATCAGTGCAATCAATGTTGTGTAGGCAAGAACCATGTGTTGAATCTCTATCAAGTTCATCTTCTGATGATGGAGGAGCATCAAATGAATTTTTCTTGCTGTTGTAACATACATAATCAGATCTGAAAACATAATCAAGGATGGAAATAATATCTATGCATACTCCTTCCCAAGGAGAAACAATGAATTCAACAGGATCAATTTCTTTTGTAGTTGCAATGTGGTGTACTAGTTCTTGTACTTTCTTCTCAAACTAATGTCGAACCTTTCTGATATTTAAAATGAGATCATGCATCTATGAAATATTAGAATGTGAGTCATATGGAGAAACAACCTGTAAATATGTGGAGTCTCCATGATCAAACAGAGTTTCAGTAGGAAAAGTGTGAGAAACTAGATCACCCTGACAGCTGAGCGAGCCTGAAGAGTTTGAGGACTTGAATTTTGAACCATGAATGATGGGGTCAGGTCCAGATGTGTGGAATATCAGTCCAAAGAAATCCAAAAGCATGGCTATCCAACCAATGAGAGATATGAAAGACAAAAGTGCAACATAGGCTAGTGACACAGTGTAGGAAAACATACTAATTGTGTAGTTTCTTAACTAGAAAACTTGGGGTTTGTAGGGTCTTTTGTACATCAAAAGGTTG
The DNA here is from genome assembly GCA_027924585.1 of Larix kaempferi. Taxonomy (NCBI): domain Eukaryota; kingdom Viridiplantae; phylum Streptophyta; class Pinopsida; order Pinales; family Pinaceae; genus Larix; species Larix kaempferi. The sequence goes on along the minus strand of BSBM01001355.1, from coordinate 1,699,620 downwards.
GGAATATGATGTGGGATATTTAATGACTTGCATATCAGACTGTAAATAATCTTCTAAATCAGAATCTAAAAGATTTGAATGGTGGTGGAAAGACCTTTCAAAAGACAAGTCATAAGCTAGTAAAAAATGACTAGGTTTGAGTGTTAGGATATTTAGACACTTAGGAGTTAGTTAAGATCAACTTGTGTAATAGATCCATTGGGAAAAGTGTGTTTCTTTAGGATGCATTAGTATGCATTTGTAAATACTTAATCCAATGGTCACGATATGTTCCTGACATAGAATGATCTGACGACTCAACTTCTCTTAGATCATACCTACCCTTGATCCGTGGCTTAACACCCGATTGGTCCATGAGCTTTAGTTAAAGAGCATGGAGGGTCATTGGAAAGTTGATCAATTATGAGAAGCTCATTTGTAACTTTCTTTCTTTGCATAATAAATTGTCCCGTAGAAGTTATTTGGCCGGGGTCGTGGAATGTTTCCCTCACGAGGGTTTAAATCACGTCAAAACATTGGTGTATTGATCTGTGATCTGTTTGTGTGAAGTGGTTTCCCTAGGAGTTCAGTATTTTGGGAGTACCCTGTGTACCTGAACATGGTATCAGAGGTTTTATGAAGAGCCGCTTTCGGTTATGATCTAGATCTTGAACTGTTGTTGCCAAAACTCGAAAGGGTTTCTGGTTCTAGTATTTCTGTGCATTTCTGGGTTGTGGGAGGTGTTCCATTGCGTCCGGAGCGCCGTTTCCATTGGGAAATAGTTTTTGTTTGATTGAAAACAGTTTCCGGTTGCTTCAAAAATGTGTATTTCATAAGATCTGAAGGTATAATGTTACAGTGACACATTTTTTTTATTTTCTGTTTTAAAAGAAAAACAAATCTCATATTTTATCAGTTTTACTATTAGTTTTTTTTTGTTTTGGATTGTTACTTTCCTTGTCTGTGTATGCTCTTTGTCGTGCACCTTGAGCGATCTCGGCAAATCAGAAATAGAAAGAGAAAGGGTTTTTCTAGCTGCGTATGCTCTTTGCCGTGCACCTTGCGCGATCTCGGCAAATCAGAAACAGAGAGAAAACGTAGACTTTCCAGGAAAGCTAACAAGATCTAAGTCCACAAGTGTGGAATTTTTTTTTTTTGTTTTGGTTTGTGGTATGATTTGTAGGAAAAAAGGAAAGCACGGAAACCGAGCAAGAAGAGTAAAAATAAAAATAAAAAACCTTCCTCATTCCCATATTTTACATACCTTTTAATCTAGCTCACTTGGTTCAAAGTTGCTTTATTCCTTAATAGGTCTTGAGTTCAAGTCTTAGGAAGTTAATTTTAAAAGGAAAAGTGCATGTAATTTCTATTTTCAAGTTACTTTATTGTAAAAATGCATCTCACTTAAATAATAAAAAATACAAATACAAAGTGAGTCACTTAAGTTCCTTTTTATTGCTGCACTATTTAAAGTAACATCATTGTAAAAGTGAAATCACTTATTTTACAAAAGTGATTCACTTAAAGCAACTTTCTTGTAAAGTGATTGTAAAAGGTTCATCTTGGGAAGAGGGGGGTCCTTTTTTTTAGTTGGTCATTCTCTATGTGCCACGTCACTATTGAGGACATCTTCAATAGTTTCTTTGTTCAAGCATAACTTCATCATCCAAAGTTAGTTTTCAGTGCCATTTTTTTTAAACTGCCTATTTTTTCGATCTCTTCGCATCCAGACTATTGGTTTCTGCTTTTATAGCCATTAATTTACAAATATGGCAGCCCCTTGTGATATTATACTTAACAGTTCCAACTATTTCTCATGGAAATCTCGTATGGAGGATGTTCTACGAAGTAGGGAAATTTTCAGAATTACCTCAGGGAAAGAAACAGAACCCACTGATGATAATAAGAAAATAAAATGGGCAAATAGATGTGACGAAGCTCGTGGATTCATTGGGATGTCAATCTCTACTGATTTGCGATTCTACATATCTGGAATTGATGAACCTGATGCTGCTTGGGACAAGTTGGAATTTGTGTTTGGTAAACACAATGAAATTCGAGGTCATCAATTCAAAAATGAGTTGATTTCTTTAAATCCAAGTGATTTTTCATGCATTCAAGATTATTTATCTAAGTACAAAACTCTTAAACTCTTATGTGCATAATGTAATATTAAGAGGGAAGACAAACAATGCATCTATCATATTCTTTCAAAACTTGGACCTGCATATTCTGTTTTTGTATCTACATTTTACTCCATGAAAGAATCCTTGAATGCAGCTAGCTATCAAGAGCCTCGTCTTGAATCCTTTTGTGATTCCTTGATTAGAGAGCAAGATAAACTCATCCATCTTGGAATAATCAACAATGGGAAAGCCTTATTGTCCCAACAGAAAGAAAATTCCAAGCCTCCCAAGAAACAAAATTTTCGCAATAATAAGTCAAACAAGGGTCCCAAACCCTCTCAGTCAGCTCCTTCTTTGAAAAATGACAGAGGATCCAATCCAAAAGGCAAGAAGACTGAGCGTCATTGCAACTATTGCGGGAAAGATAATCATGATGAATCTAAGTGTTTCAAGAAGATGGAAGCCTTGGAAGCAGCAATGAAGAAGCACCACATCAACCTAGATTCGCCTTTAGAATCTACTTCTCATGAACATGCACTTTGTGCTTCTGTTTATTCTTATAATGCATCTTCTTCTTCTACTTCAAATGAATGGCTCATTGATTCTGGATCATCTTATCATATGGCTAAGGATCAAGCGATCTTTTCTACTATGCATGAATGTAACACCAAACAAATATTTGTTGGTGATGATAGATCTTTAAGTGTTGTAGGAGCTGGAATAGTCCCAGTAGATAATGGTCATTTCAGTCATGTACTATGTGTTCCAAGAATTTTCTACAATTTGTTATCAGTCTATCAAATCACTCATTCTGGTGAAGGTAAAACTGTGACGTTTACACCTCACCAAGTTGTAATCAAGGATTTTAAAGATCCTCAATAGGTCCTAGCTACCGGAATTGTTGATGATATTACCAGGTTGTATAAGTTTAACAACTTTGGGTCATCACCTTTTCCTTCAGTTTTTGTTGCTCATAGTGATAACTTGAGCAAACTATGGCATGAGCGATTTGGTCACATAAATTATCGCTCATTGCAACAACTATGTAAAGACAATATGGTAATAGGTCTTCCAATGGTATCTTGCAGGGATGGTGTTTGTTCCGGTTGTGTACTCGGAAAACATCATCAGGACAATTTTGACAAACGCGCCTCTTGGCATGCCTCGGTTCCCTTAGAGCTTGTGCATAGTGACTTGTGTGGTCCTCTTCCATCTGCTTCATTTTCTGGTTTCAAATATTTCTTAACTTTCATTGATGATTACACAAGACGCACTTGGGTTTATTTCCTAAAACTTAAGAGCGAAGTATTTAACATGTTCTTGGCCTACAAGGCCCTTGTTGAAAAACAATCTGGTCATTAAATTATTAAGTTAAGATCTGACAATGGAGGAGAATATATTGACAAAAAATTCAATACTTTCTACACTGAACAAGGAATCCAACAACAACACACTGTTCCATATACACCACAACAAAATGGTATAGCTGAACGGAAGAACCGCACTTTAAAAGAAATGGCTAATTGTATGATCCAATCTAAGGGACTAAGTCTTCAATTTAGGGCTGAAGCCATAAATTGTGCAAATCACATAGTTAATCGCACCCCCACTAAAGCATTACAAGGTATCACACTAGAAGAAGCATGGACTAAAACTAAACCTGATGTAAGTCACTTCCGTGTGTTTGGTAGTGAAGCATGGGTTCACATTCCGGATGAAAAACGGAAAGTATTGCAACCTAAAAGTGAAAAGTGCATATTTGTTGGATATTCTGAAGATGTAAAAGGTTATAGACTTCTTCAACCACATTCTCATGATGTAATCATTAGAAGAGATGTTAAATTTGATGAAAATCTCTTGGCCTGCGATCCTAACTCGACGATTGTGCCATCTTTGGCCTACGAGCCTAATTCGGCGATTGTGCCTTCTTCTTCTTCTTCCAACTTCCTTGACAGGTTTCCAACTCTAGTTTCTGATGATGATACTAAGGATGAAAATCCAACTCCGCCTGCTCATGTTCCTCCAGTTGCACCAACACAAGTGCTTCCTCGATGGGTCCATTCAACATGTGAAGCAGCTAGTGATCTGGCCGGTGATCCTAGAGATCAACGTCGAACACGTTCTCACTTTCAGTGAGCCTCTTCTTTTTTGGCTCAGGTTTTCGAGAATCATGATCCAGAAACTTTTGTAGAAGCTTCAGGGAATCCAGATTGGGATGAAGCTATGGATGAAGAATATCGTTCCTTAATGGCGAATGATACTTGGATCTTATACCTCTTCCAAAAGGAAGAAAACTTGTCAGATGTAAATGGGTCTATAGAACTAAATATGCATCAAATGGAAGTGTTGAAAGACTTAAGGCAAGGTTAGTTTCCAAAGGTTTTTCCCAAGTTGAATGGATTGACTACAATGAAACCTTTTCTCCTATTGCAAAAATGAACTCCATCCGCTTTGTTCTTTCCCTTGCAGCCTTACACAACTAGGAAGTCCATCAAATGGATGTCAAGTCTACCTTCTTACATGGTGATTTACAGGAGTAAATTTACATGGAACAACCTCCTATATATGTTCATAATAACTCTAGCCTTGTATGTCGCCTTAAGAAATCCGTATATGGCCTTAAGCAAGCTCCTAGAGCTTGGTATGCCAAAATGGATAGCTTTCTCCTTGACACTGGTTTTTCTAGATGCCATTCTGACCTCAATGTCTATACCAAGAAAGTAGGAAACCATCTCATCATACTTGTTCTATATGTTGATGACCTTATTCTTACTGGTAGTGACCCTAAGCTTATAACCCATGTGAAATCCAGTCTTAAACAAAATTTTGAAATGTCAGACTTAGGACATTTGCATTATTTTCTTGGTCTCTAAGTCCTTCAAACCAAAAAAGGAATCTTTCTTTCTCAGTGTAAGTATGCTTGTGACGTTCTTCGTCGCTTTCACATGGAAGATTGTACACAAGCCCCTTCTCCCTTCCAGTCTGGAGTCAAAATTTTTGCCACTTGTACTTCACCTGAAGTTGATGCCACCTTGTATCGTCAGCTTGTTGGTAGTCTCTTATACTTGACTCATTCCCGTCCTAACCTTTCCTTTGCCGTTGGTTGTGTTGCCCATTATATGCAGACACCTCATGAAAGTCACTGGAAATAAGCTAAAAGAATACTTCGATATATTCGAGGTACAATTCAGTTCGGGATTCATTACAGTACAGGGGTGAAACCTTTGTTGGTTGGTTTCACTGATTCAGATTGGGCCGGCGATCCTGATGATCTAAAGTCTACTGCAGGTTATGTTTTCAGTTTGGGATCTCGACCTATTATTTGGGCTTGTAAGAAACAACAAGCTCTTGCTCTTTCTTCAACAGAGGCAGAATATCGAGCAATAGTTAATGCCAGTCAGGAAGCTTTATGGCTTCGAAAGATCCTTTCAGAGTTTGGATTTGAGCAGTAGCAGCCTACTTAACTTTGGTGCAACAATCAAAGTTCCATCAAGCTTTCCAAAGATCCAGTCCTACATCAACGCAGCAAACACATTGAGCTACATATGTACTTCATCAGAAATCTTGTTCATGATCGTTTTCTTGAAGTGCTCTTTTTTCCTACAGATGATCAAGTTGCAGATATCTTCATCAAGTCTCTTATAGAAGCGAATTTTTCTAAACTTCAATCTATGTTAGGAGTTCAGGAACTTGTCATTAAGGGGGGATAGGCTCTAATGCCTCCTTCGTTCTCTTAGTAGTGTCACTTTTGTAAATCCTTCAATCCTATCCCAAGTTGTTCTTAAGGAGGGATGTTAGGATATTTAGACACTTAGGAGTTAGTTAAGATCGACTTGTGTAATATATCCGTTAGGAAAAGTGTGTTTCTTTAGTATGCATTAGTATGCATTTGTAAATACTTAATCCGACAGTCACGATATGTTCCTGACATAGAGTGATCCGACGGCTCAACTTCTCTTAGATCATGCCTACTTTTGATCCATGATATCTATTTAAAGAGCATGGAGGGTCAATGGAAAGTTGATCGATTATGAGAAGCTCATTTGTAACTTTCTTTCTTTTCATAATAAATTGTCCCGTAGAAGCTATTTTCCCGGGGCCGTGGAGTGTTTCCCTCATGAGGGTTTAAACCACGTCAAAAAATCGGTATATCGATCTATGATCTGTTTGTGTGAAGTGGTTGCTCTAGGTGTTCGGTCTTTTGGGAGTACCCTGTGTACCCGAACATCGAGAGTAGACTCGGATGAATTGAGTGAAGATTGTTCCAAGGAAGAGGTGGAGGTTTCTGATTCTGATATATCAGAATGTGAATCAATATCAGAGACATCAAAATTATATTTCACTCTAGCACTCAAAGAATAAACATTATTACCTTTGGGAGAGGCTTGGAGATAGAGTTCTTGTTCTACATCAAGCTTGCCTTGTTCTTTCTTTGCAAAGTCAAGAACATCTATGTTATGTTCTTCAATCATTTCGGCCATGATGTCCAATTTATTCTTGAAGCAAGATTTCTTAGGATGAGTTCCTGTTCAGCAATAAGAACACTTGGGCTTCTCCTTCTTCATATTCTTGGATTTGGAATCTCCATCAGAATCCTCTTCATCTGACAATATCTTCTGTTTGGATTTGTCATTCTTGAAACTCTTTGCTCCATGAGCAACAAGTGCAAAGTCTTTGGAGGGTGATTGATCCCTCATTTGGACCAACTTGTCCTTTTCTTGAGTGAGCGAATCAATGAATGCATCCAAGGTTGGAATCTTCCACTTGGGAACTGCAAATCTTGTAGAATGAAAAGTAGACACAAATACTGAGTATTCAGAGCTCAGTTTTGACAGAATGGTAAGGATTAATTGCTCATCCTTCTTCTCTCTACCACATTGCTTAAGTTGAAGCACTAGGTTCTTGAATTTTAAGTTGAACTCCTCCATAGAATCGAAATTACTTGGACTACGAGAGATCATCTCAATCTCCAACAAATGACCTCTGAGCTCGTCCTGTTTTCCAAAGAGAGACTCTAGCTTTGTCCACACTTCATTTGGAGTAGATAGAGAATCAACATGGAATAGAAGATCTGGAGATACAGAGAGACAAAGTAACCCATAAGCTTCATCAAGCCTATTGAACCATTTGTATTTTAATGCAACATCTCCTAGCTCAGTTTCAATCCCCATAGTGACTCTATACAATCCTTTGCTCTGAAGCTGGATGATCATATGCACCTTCCAGTCAAAGAAATTGAAGGGAGTGAGAGTCACAGCTTTGGCTTGATTTTTCTCCATTTTGATGCGCTCCTAGTGATGGTAATACCTGCAAAAAACACTCTTGGAAATTTTTATGAATCAATCTAGCTTTGATACCATGTTCTATTTTCAATTACTAGGAACTAGATTCATAAGACAATTTCACCATGGAATATTTCAGACAATGAGAGAAGAAGAATAGAGAAGATAAATTGTGGAAATCACTTTGTATATTATTCATTGATATGATAAAAATATATAATACATCCTCCATGGAGAAAATCGAATTCCTTTGAGGCAATATGGAAAGAGCAAAAAGAAAAGGCTTAGAAAAGGCAAAAAACCCCCTAGGTGGCAAAAGCAGTTTCCAAAACTGTCCTAGAGGCTCATGAATTTAGTAAGTATGGTATGGAAGCTTATGAGTGAGGTACATGGAATGTAATGATGGATTTATAAGGTTATATATGATGTGGAGGTCGAATTGGTCAAGTGGCAAAAGATTCCAAGTAAACTAGCTTTATCTTTTCCACTAGAAAGTAGAAAAAAACAAGACAAAGCTAACTAAATCAGGATAGTGTCTTTCTAATTTAGGAATGGAATAAAATCAGACAGAATCTAAGGAAATCTTATCCAGAATCTATCCAAATTCATTTTTGTGAATGAGGATAGCATGTGCTCCACTAAAAGACAAAACTGGCCTATTCTACCTAGTCAAAACTCAGGAAATTAATCATAAATGATTAATTAATTTTATCGTAAGTCTAGAATGATATAGTGGGTTTTTTAAATGTTTCAACACATAAAGCATCTCATTCTGATCACCAACCAAATGCATATTAGGGTTTGATGCTAGAGTATAAGACCTGGTGTTTGAGGATTGAAATACTATGATGGACATGTAGCCTTGGATGCTAGAAATAGTGTTATATTGTAGTGTACTTATGTGATGTGACATGGCTAGGGTTTGCATGAGATATCTCATATTAACATGTTCGTGTGCTCTTGCTCATGGTAGTGGAAGAAGTTGTAGAGGTGTTAGAGGCCTAAATATTGAAATAGTTCAATCCCAACATAAAGCATCTCATTCTTATTACCAACCAAATGCATATTAAGGTTTGATGCTAGAGTATAAGACCTAGGGTTTGAGGATTGAAATACCAAGATGGATATGTAGACTTGGATTCTATAAGTTGAGTTCTCTAGTGGTGTACTTGTGTGACGTGACATGGGTAGGGTTTTTAAACCCTAATAAATATAATCATGCTAGTGGGGAGACATTGATTAACATAAGCTTGTTGTTGAAGCCAATGAGGGATTCCTAGGTGTCGTAGAGACTATAGGGTTGCTGAGGAAACCCTAGGAGTTACCCTCAAATGACAAGGATATGTTTAGCCTACAATAAATGATATTGGTGCAACTAGGAGTATTTTAGCACTCAGTATGGGTTTTATGGCACTAAAGATGGTCAAATGATGAAACCTTGACCTTGGGACCAATGAATTGGAGTGGTTGGTGTAAAACATCAATATATTGTAATAGTAACTTAATCATAACTCAAACATCAAATAAACAATATAAGATAACGATATCAAATAAGCTATCTAACATGAATAACATTAATTATGCATGAATAAACAAGCACATGGCTATACTATGTACCTCAATCAATTAGGCCTTCTGGATCCTCTTGGTTTTTTATTGTTTCGAACAACCTCTTGTTCTCTGCATGAGGTAGTAAGTAGCGTACCTTGTTTGATGTCTTCATTGACATTGTTTGCAATTGGATGTTTGTACCAACAATCAAGTGCGTAAAGTGATACACCTGTGAACCTGGTCTATAATCCATGTATGTGTAGCCATTTCTCTTTGGTCCCTTTCCATCTATTGTAAGATATCCCCCCTGAACAACCATCAAGCTAGTTGGAAAGGTAATGCCTTCACTATTGGTTAATGATGCAAGGAGGGTTTGCTTCCCCTGGATGCATCGTGCCAACCAATAATTCGTCCCAATTGCACTATCTATCGGGGTGAAAATTGCGTAGATGTGTCCTGCAAAAATGCATTTTATGGTCATATTCCACCAAGTAGTGGTTTGATAACTTGGATAATTAGAAAAACAAGGAAGGAACCTAGATATGCATGCAGAAATGTTTACCTGGCTGTACAAGATCAGATATATGATCATATTCGTTTGAAATAGAGGATTGGCCTTCCTCTAACTGGATTGTTTCAACAACTACATGTGGGTCCACTGCAAGTGATACATGATCCCATTCATCAACCCAATCCATTGATTCACACTCATCCCACTCACAACTGCTGCAAGGACCACAAAATAAAGCAATTTTTTGCATCCATATTTCAAATAAGGGGTTGTTTGAGCTTCAAACTGAATGAAATCCATGAGTGCCTTGCACAGTAATACAACTATAAGAACGTGATCGATCTATATCAACCACATGCCATAAATTTCTGACAACATGTCCTCTACTTGGTTGTCTGTGCTACTCCGTGGTTCGATCTGACATTTTTCCAGAGCACCATCGAACTATGGATTCTGCATCCTGAATATGAGGGTTTGACATGCACCTCATCTCTTCCCTTCGCAGGGCAGTTTTGAGACATGCTCCAGCCCCATCATGCTCTCCCTTTCCATGCCTGGTCTCAAAATAGTTCCATATATGCAGCACATCATAAGTCTTGTGCAAAATACTCAACCACTGGAATACACGTGCATTTTTGAACTGGCCTACACAACCATCTGACCATATCCAATGTCGATCCATCTGTATACCTCTCTCCTTCATCTGATCATAGAAAATTCTGAAGCAATGCTGCACATAATGCAGGTCGTGACACATGTCATCACTGATGTAGAAGTTAGTCTCTTTCAATATTATACTCATGTCATTGCTGCTCTCTGGCGCATGCCTATATGTGATATGGACGATTATGCTAACTTGGTCTGAATGGTAGTATTGACTTTGAATCTTATTCTGTGGCTACAGGTTGTAGTTTTCAACAAAGTCCACAACCAACAATATTGTGCCATTGGGAAAGGTGTCCCTGCATTGTTTGTACTGTTCATCCTGCCATCGTGCTACATGGACATGCTGTACATACTGCTTTGTCTTTTGGTAGAATTCCTTCATGAAATCGCAAATTTGTACCCGGTGCCACAAAACCAACGACATTAATACAACGTGACATTTGCAATCTGGATATATATGTAAAAATTCAACATGTACAGTATGAAAGTATGCAAAATTAGATTACCTGTGACTTCACTAGTGCAATTTGTTTGCTTTCCTTCGCACTATCTACTTGATATGTTATGTAGTTGAAGTTCTGCATTTCTACTGACATCCTCCCAAATTTGTGCTCCTCGGTTTCATGGATGCAACAGTTCAATAATGCAAATCCACTGCACTTGGAACATGTCCCATATAAACATGATCTTTTATAATATTTTTGTCCTTCAGGTTTTGAACACATTATGCTATGTATAAGTTCTCTGGATGCATTCGGTGGTTGTAATGATGGGTATTTCTGCACAATGTTAGTATGAAAAACACAAAGTATATGTCTATATGTATCATAATAGTACTCAAATTCTACATGGTATCTACAGCAACATGTGTTGCGATCAATGCAAATTCTAACATACCAGGGTTTGCATTTTTCAATTGTGTGTGCTCATTCTTGAACCTCTCGTAGAGTTATGTTTGTGTCGTGTCAAGGAAGTGCTTGACATGGGATTCACACCCCTTAACGCCTTTTCTCAACTTTAACACATCTCTTTGATTCGATGATGATCTAGCGTTATCATGCCAAAGCTTTTGTACTAGTTCTTTAACAGCATCAATAAGCTTCATGTCTGAACGAGGTAACCTACCAACAAAGGCCCAACAATATTTTTGGCCTGGTGTCTAAAGTTTTTCTCTAATAGAAGAATACTTTTGAAGAGTCTTTATATCTACTTTAAATATTTTACATGTGTGTGATAGCAGACGATGTCAACTTGTGGATTTGTCTACGATCGGTTCCGACAGTACACGATGGGCCGCATTAAAATATTTTGTATGAGAAGTTTTTCCAATCAAATTAAATGCATATTGTAGATTTCTAACAACATGATCATTGGCCTCTGAACTTATAACTACCTTTATGCCCAAAATTCTCCTAACATGAGCTAGACAATGTTATTTTAAAAGAGCCAGAAACAATTGACATTTTGCTGCTGTCACATCCCCATCTTGACCGTATTGCATTAAAAACGTAAATAATGTAATATTGTTATAAAATCGTGGTGAGGAGCTAAAGGCCAAGTCCCTGCCATCAATTTATTGATGCATATGGTTTACGTGCTAGCCAGGCACATTGGAATTGTAAATATCATGTAAATATGCATTTTAATAAAATACCCACAACTAGCTATGCAATGCAACAAGAGATGGGGGCATGATTTTACAAGGAATTGGGAGGGAAAAAATTCAAACCCTTGAGCCAATCAAGTCAAGCCAAGTGTCAATGAGATAACCCATCAAACCCTCAACAATCCATGTTGACTTTTGTACCCAATCATTCATTCTCCCAAGAATTGGTGGAGGGAGTTAATGCCTTGGGGAATGGGAAGTATGGCTGTCCAAATTCAAGTATGGGCAAGCCACCGTTAAGGGAAAATAGTGTTTTTTCTTCTTGGGAAAGAAAAAAGCCATGAATTGCTTCTCAAGCCATTACTTATCAAGGGTTTTTCTCTCCCATGAGTTTGTAGCTACATGGTCATTTTTCTCCATGGATTTCCTATGTTTTCCTTCATCTATCAAGCTGGGAAGGGTGTTTTCGTTTTGGTTACCAATGAGGAAGAGAACAGATCGATTTGGGGTTTCAATGAGGCCGTTTGGGCCATTTTAAATGCTCATGACAGGTGGGAGAAATTGGGTTTCTCCTTGGGGACAAATTTCCCTTTCCACAGTCCATTTTGGTGAGCCACGATTTGGGGAAGAACCCATGGAGCCTGTTTTGTAAAATACCCTTGCTGGAAATGTGTATCCATGCCCAGTTTCTGAGTTTGCTATGTGTAAGAGTATGTTGGGGGTATGGGTTATGGGTATCTATTGCTTTGGCTGTGCATGAGCTTAAATGTCCCCTTTTCCTTGTAAGAATCATGCCCAGCTCGGGGGTGGAAATTGTGTTGAGAGATTGATGAACACAACTGTCCTGTGGTTGGGTGGAACGTTGTAGCAACATAGCTAGTTGTTTGGGGAAATTGCAAAATGAAGATAAGTGTTTTTTCTGTCTATGCATTTACTTCTGCAATATTTAAATTGATGACTATTTTTGATAGGCTATATGCATATGATATGTGTGTGGATGGGTTTTAATTCCGCTGTGCATATTGGCTTAATTTTCATCTGCACACTTTTGAATTTACGTGTATGAATCTAATGAGTTAGCTGAGTTTATGAAAATCCCTAGATATTGGCATCATGTCCCCTTCCAAGAATTGGGTCCATGGGAGGTTTTGTGACAGCTGCATCGGTTTTGGATTCAAAAAATTCTTTGATTATCCTGTTACAATGGAAATCAATAGTGTGTTTGGGAAACTTACCTTCAAGTCCTGAAAATGAACTTTCATCCACGTGAATACGTCTGGGAGTTCTTCGCCGTACGCTTGATAGTCGAGGCAAGGGAGTAGGAAAGGAATTATGAGTCTCGTCACCTGTTTGTTGTGGCCCTTCGTTCACAATTTGGTCCTGCAAGGGAGTGTGTTTGACATGAGTGTGCTCTTATTGGGGAGGTTTCCAATTAACAACCTATTCAACATCCATACCTTCATGCTCAACATCAAGCAAGATTTGATTGACTTCAACCACTTCGTTGTTGCTTGTTGATGGATCTAAGGAACTAACATCTTGATGTCTACGGTTTTCCATGTACAACCTGGCCTTTTCTCTTATCTCATGGGCCTTTTCAGGGGGTGGCTCCTTCCTTATAGAATTTCTTTTATTATTATGTTTGTTTCCCATATTCAATACATTTAAAAATATATATATATATCACCCCTACAAGAATGAACAACAAATAAGATATTAAAACTCGATGTGCATGATTATTAAAACTTGATGTAGCAATTGATTATGTACAAATACATCTAGTGAGAATGTTTTCATACAATTTTAAAAGCTATTGAGAATGCCATAGATATAACAACATCACCTCTAGGAACTCAATTGGATGGTATTGGATAGTATTATGGGATGTTAGTAGGATCACATTTCCTACAAAAGGAGAAGCTCCTACTCACTTCATTTTCATGTTTTGGATGAGGGAAAATAGCCCCAAAAGATTACTTGAGTTTGATTCTTTAGGTGTTTGTGTGAGTTGTTGTACTGAAATCATGAGGAATTCAACAAATGTTTGTGTACTCGATGGAGTTATGTGATTATGAAAGCTTATTGGTGGTGATGCAAGCAAGTTTTTTTTATTATCTTCATGAAAGGTTCAAAGCATTGCTTGGTGCATGTTGTAGTTTTTTTGTGGTAAGATGTTTTATTGTCTATGTTGAAGATTAAGAAGACTAAAATACATCTATCATACAATTCATGCAGACAAACTAAAATAGATACAATTCAAACAAAGTGAATGAAGACTAAAATACATTTAACAAGAGGAAGAGGTCACCATACCTCAAGGATTATGATTGCTCTTTGCTTAAAATGTAAAATGCTCTTTTGATGTATCCACTATAAGTAATAAGAGTTAAAGTGTGTCCAAGCAGCATGAGAATTGAATCCAAGGAGCCAAATAGAGTCCAATTGTTGTGTATTCAATCAAAGGAGCCAAATAGAGCCCAACTGGTGTGTATTCAATCCAAAGAGACAACTAGAGCCCCAACTCTTGTGTATTCTATCCAAATTGTCAAAGAAACACCAAATGGTGTTTGAATTCACTCCAAGATGCAAATGGTTGTAGGACTGTGCGTGAAAACAATGAAAACATGCATGGAACAAGAGAAAAAATGCGGGAGAAGAGCACGGGTTATTCTCTAAATTTTATGCTCAACAGGGACACGCACGCACTAGTAGCGTGTGAGCGCTAGATTCCCGCGCACGCTCCTAGCGTGTGCGCACTCCTGTTGAACGTTAAATAGTTTGGTGGGTAACGTTTACTTCATTTATTGCCAAATAAATCGATATGTTTCGGTTTGTTCCTAGAGACCCTCCCCCATAGATGCCTTTAGGCCCTCTTCTAAACATTAATCCCTAAGTGCATAAGTGCATAAGATGATGATCACGAGGAGGGTGATGACAATGAAGATGATCATGATGCAGATGAAGATGATAAAGATGATGATGTTGATGAAGATGAAGATGATGGTGATGATGATGAACATGTTGAAGATGATGAGGAGGGTGATGAGGATGATGATGATGGTGATGAAGAAGATGATGATGATGGAGATGTTGATGGGGAAGGGGTAGATGACAATGATGATGAAGAGGAGGACGATGAAAATGATGAAGATGTGTTAAAATTCAATATGCTAAGACATAAAATAGCAGCATTACATTCCATTTCACAATAATAGCATATACAGGATCACTGAAGAAACAACAAGCACAGCATAAACACAAGAGACAGAGATTTATCCTGGGAAACCCTCATGGGGTAGAAAACCCAGCAAAGCTTCCTCAATATAGATGACCAGCAATATACAAAGATAAAACCCTGAGACATGATCTCCTTCTCCACAATAGCAGACCTCTCCTCCACAAGTGCGCTATCCTCAAGTGAGTGAGTGTATCAAATGAGGAACACACCTCCTCTATTTATACACTACTATGATATGTATTTTACACAAGTACATGTAGGCTCGTATTTAACCATTAGGTTAAATACCCCATTATAACTGACTGGGCCGACCCCCACATGGTGGGTCTAATAACCCTAGTTACCACACCCAACTCGGAGGAATAAACATCTCCGGATTTATAGTATAATCACATCGGAGGTATGGAACATCTCCGGAATAAATAATATACAAATATAATATTCTTTGAAGTTACAATATTTCAACACTCCCCCTTAACGAGAAGGATATTATAACAGTATCTGCACGAGCAAGGAGTCATCAACATCATACATGATACATCTATAAATCATTGGAAGCTTTCTCAACATCATCAGTAACTCAAGAAGTTACTGGAACATCTTCAATACTGGAACATCAACATCTTCAGTACTGAGTCTTTATCTTCTGTAGCACTCGAACAACTACAACAACATCAACATCTGGATCCTCACGATCATCAGTATCGTCATCTCACGATCATTAGCATCGTCATCACACGATCATCAGCATCATCATCACACGATCATCAGCATCGTCATCACACGATCATCAGCATCGTTATCTCACGATCATCAGCATCGTCATCACACGATTATCAGCATCGTCATCTCATGATCATCAGCATCGTCATCACATGATCATCAGCATCGTCATCACATGATCATCAGCATTGTCATCTCACGATCATCAGCATCGTCATCACACGATCGTCAGCATCGTCATCGACACAGGTATCCATAACAATACAAGTATCCACATCATTAGTACAAGTATTCATGCCAATACAAGTATACATATCATCAATACAAGTATCCATACTGATACAAGTAATCATGTCATCAATACATGTATCCTACCGATACAAGTAACCACATCATCAATACAAGTATCCATACCGATACAAGTAACCACGTCATCAATACTAGTATCCTACCGATACAAGTAACCACATCATCAATACAAGTATCCTACCGATACAAGTAACCACATCATCAATACAAGTATCCTACCGATACAAGTAACCACATCAAAAATCACTTTCTCGGAGACCATACGTCTACGGATCAATTCAGGGACCGAAGTCCGGGGATGATACAATCCCCACTTCTCGGAGACCATACGTCTACGGATCAATTCAGGGACCTAAGTCCGGGGATGATACAATCCCCACTTCTCGGAGACCTCACGTCTACGGATCAATTCAGGGACCGCAGTCCGGGGATGATACAATCCCCACTTCTCGGAGACCTCATGTCTACGGATCAATTCAGGGACCTAAGTCCGGGGATGATACAATCCCCACTTCTCGGAGACCTCACGTCTACGGATCAATTCAGGGACCTGAGTCCGGGGATGATACAATCCCCACTTCTCGGAGACCTCACGTCTACGGATCAATTCAGGGACCTAAGTCCGGGGATGATACAATCCCCACTTCTCGAAGACCTCATGTCTATGGATCAATTCAGGGACCTAAGTCCGGGGATGATACAATCCCCACTTCTCGGAGACCACACGTCTACGGATCAATTCAGGGACCGAAGTCCGGGGATGATACAATTCCCACTTCTCGGAGACCTCACGTCTACGGATCAATTCAGGGACCGCAGTCCGGGGATGATACAATCCCCTGCCTGTTCATTCAGGACTTCATTATCGGAGACCTAGTCTACGGCTCTATTCTGGGACCTTAGTCCGGAGACGATGCAATCCCCTGCCTGTTCATTCAGGACTTCATTCTCGGAGACCTCACGTCTGCGACTCTCTTTAGGACTGAAAGTCCAGGGATGATCCAATCCCCTCAATTGTCCACTAAGGACTTCATTCTCGGAGACCTCACGTCTACGGCTCTCTTTAGGACTGAAAGTCCAGGGATGATCCAATCCCCTCAACTGTCCACTAAGGACTTCATTCTCGGAGACCTCACGTCTACAGCTCTCTTTAGGACTGAAAGTCCAGGGATGATCCAATCCCCTCAACTGTCCACTAAGGACTTCATTCTCGGAGACCTCACGTCTACGGCTCTCTTTAGGACTGAAAGTCCAGGGATGATCCAATCCCCTCAACTGTCCACTAAGGACTTCATTTTCGGAGACCATACGTCTACTGATCTCTTTAGAACAAGTGTTCAAGGATGATACAATCCCCACATGTATTTTGATCAATACAAGTACAAGTATCCTCAACCATACAAGTACATTAATCAATACATGTATCATCAAAAGTATGTATTCTTACCAATACATCTTATCATCAAAAGCATGTATTCTCACCAATACATCTATCATCAAAAGCATGTATTCTCACCAATACATCTATCATCAAAAGCATGTATTCTCACCAATACATCTATCATCAAAAGCATGTATTCTCACCAATACATCTAACATCAAAAGCATGTATAAGTAAAACTAAGTATTCTAAGTATAAGAGTCCTAAATCTAAATATTTCTAAGTATCTAGGTGTAGAGAACAGGTTACCTCATCATCGACCTTGTTGTTCAATGAGACAATCTCATCATCAGTGACTATACTACTCCCCCTTTCGAGGAGGGTCCTTTTGAGCTACAGCAAGCTTGTCTCGGAATTATTCAACTTTCACTCGAGACAGAGGTTTGGTAACTTGTTACAAACTCAAACTTTATAGTTCCTTTTTGCATCATATCTTGTTAGATCCCTATGTTCTTTGACTTATCATGGAACACTGGATTCTATGTCATCTTGATACAACTCTATTTGTCACATAGGATCACGGTTGGTTCTATTTCTAAGTCAAACAATCCTGAAGCCAAACTTCTTCACAACTAGCAAAGCAAGCAGCCATATATTCCGCTTGTGTTGAGAGCCACACTAGACTGCTTCCAGCTAAACCACGAGATCATGGCTAATCCCAGACAATAACATCCTCTCGATGTGTTCTTCCTGTCTGATACACTTTCTTCCCAATCAGCATCTGAGTAGCCATCTGAAGTCATGATCTCCAAGATAGCATAGATCAAAGTCTATCGTATCCTTTATGTGCCTCATCACATGCTTTGCGACTTTCGGGTGAACACATCTAGTTTCCACTAGATACTGACTCAAGGTGTTCACAACAAAGCATATATCTAACCTATTATATGTTAGATATATCAATGACCCAATAAATTTGACTGTACAGAGTTATATCCACTAACTCTGATGAGTCATCTCCTAACAGTTTCAAGTTGGAATCCATAAGAGTGGTCATTCCATCATATCAAGTCTTCTCAAGATTTCTCAGCATACTTTCTCTGGTTGAGAAAGATTCCTACTGATCCTTTCCATACTTCCAGACCTAGGAAGTAATACATTAATCTAAGATCTTTCATTTTTCTTTTCTACAGTCTTCTATCTGTGCCATCTCTCATCAGATGGGTCTACTGATATGAGCCTCAACATCATTCCAACTCTGTGGTGAGTTCCTTCTTGCATCCATGTCATATGTGTATAGAAGCCATATTCAACCTTGTAGCAAAGGTTGAGATCCACATCACCCATGGTGATCATTAAGCTTATCAATTTATTATCGATCCTAGGTACCTATACAGAACCTAATTCACACTTCTTCTTTAATTACACCATACTTGGAGCAAACATCTTGTCATGATTCTCTTCCCCTTTCTAAGAGAATCTTCTAGTCATGAGCCTTCTATATTTTGTTTGATTTGTAAATCTTCTTGTTTGAACATCCACCACTTGTACGATGTCCATCATTCTTCATGACCTTGCCTACAAATCAAAATTAAGTACATGATTAGCAATACTTCATAATCCTCAAATCATATTGACATGATAACCTATTATGCATACAGATATCATTTACATAGTGATGCAACTATTTTGACCAATACTTTGGCACAACACTTTCCCATATCCTGTATGCATACAGTGGCTATCTAGATGCCTTCCATCTCTACCAGAACATACTATCGAGAGTGTGCACAACTCTCAGCATGTCAGCAAAGAGGTTTCATTCTAGACAAGCAACAATGGAATGTTTGTCCAACTTACCAATCATATGCATATTAGTAGTATACTGTTCAATGTTCTATGAATATTTACACTCAGCATGATATATTATAGGAATACAAATATGCATACAATCTATTACAGGCAATATCATTTACTATTTCAAATAACAACTCAAATACTTATCTTTTATGTTTGTGTGGTTTCCTCCCGCTTGATCTTCTGTATGTCTTTTGAACTTCTATTCATTCTGTACCACTGTGCATGTTCAAGTGTCATCCTCATGATCTCATACACAAACATACACCCATTAGTATGTTCTAAATGTTATCAAAACATTATAGTTCTAAATTCTTGAAAATGTATAGTCATGATTAATTAGTATTCAATATTTCAGGGAAGTATTCTTTTACTCATGCATATCATCAATCAAGATAAAAGACATAATATGCATAATCCCTTGATTACTAATTTTATGAATAAGCATAGCCAATCATACCAAGTATACTTATATAAGGGATCCTAACACAAGGTAAGATTCATGGGAAACATACCTGGATTAGTATACCTATTTAGTTATGTACAACATACCTAAACAATCTCTTCAATGATTTAGAGATCCTGAGCTAGAACCTGCATGTCTCATAGGTTAAGCATAATATAACAAAGTCATACATACCTCGTAAGTAGAACAAAGATTATGGATGAGTCTTTGTCTTCATGTTTTCATGGTCATGGAGCCTGATTTGTCTTTTGTGATGTACCTGTATCTTGTTAGCAGACAACATCAATCTCACACAACATCATAATGCATTAGTACAATCATAAGTGTCAACACCCTAACCAATGAATATCTTCTATCATGCATTCATAATTTTGTTAAGGTGATACAACAAATCTAAAATCAAGATTGTACTAACCGTAATAACATGAAGACAAACATACCATAAACTTAATCATGAACAAATCTCAAAACATACCTCGATGAGTCATACCTGTCGAGATTGCTTGTAATCTCCTTATGTAAAGCCTTAGCCTCATCTCCCTCTGAAACAGGAACTCCTTCACTTATGCAGGTGACCAATCCATCTTCTTCTAGGATTAACCCTATCCACTTGATTTGCAAGAACTGGACCTGGAGCTGGATATGGGTTTGTCAGAGAAACCCCAAAAATTCAAACTTTCAATTTCAAACTTCCGAAAGGATAGAAATATGCGCCTTGATGAGCTGATCAAACTGATATATTAAGAATTTGAAAACTGCAAAGTTTCACTCCTCAATTTTGCCTTTGAAACTTCTGGATTCACTGGACGTGACCCTGAACTGGGGTTTGATGAATCCCACTCTTCTGCCCAATCAAAATGTTTGATCCAAATCTCTAAGCTTCTATTTTTCTGAGGAGCTTCCAGCCATGGTCACAGATTTCAAAAATTCCCATTTTTACAGAAGCCCTAATTTTCCACTTTTCTGGTCAAAGTCCCGAACTAGGGTCTAATCAAGCCCGGCCTTCTGCCCAACCAAAAATTCTGATATTGGTCTCTAAATTTCTATTTTGATGAGTAGCATCCAGCCATGGTCTCCGATTACAAAAATTCCAACTTTCTTCAAAGCCCTAAATTCCGGAAGCCATGAATGAAGGTACCAAAAAATAATTCTGTTTTGATAGAAATATGTACCTGATTGTTTCTGGTGTAACTCCGAAATTTTTGATCCACAGGGTCTGAAAAAGTTTTCTGAGATAGCTCGGCCTGTTATCTTTCCATCCTGACAGGTCTGACCTCAATTGGATTCTCTGAGAGAGAGTTATGACAAATGTCACAACGTGACCTGTTTTGGGAAAATACAGGAGAGCGAACTTGTACGGCATGCCACGTGTCACTGTTTGACCTTAGGCCTTTGAAAAAGTTTTCTGAGATATCTCGGCCTGTTATCTTTCCATCCTGACAGGTATGACCTCAATTGGATTCTCTGAGAGAGAGTTATTCCAAGTGTCGCAACGTGACCTGTTTATGGGATAATACAGGAGAGCGAACTTGTACGGCGTGCCACGTGTCACTGGTTCAACTTCGGCCTCTGAAAAATTTGTTTGAGATAGTACAGTCTGTGTACTACCTGTCACTTTTCACAAAATTTCATTTGGAGCTTCCTAGCCCAAGTTATGACCTTTTTCCCAAGGTCACCTGATTTTGACTCAGATCTGGAAGAGGCAGAAACCCTATATTGTACAGATCATAAATCACAAAGTACAACGAATTAGAGGTTTTCCTTTGGACACAAGGTACCTGGAGATTTTAGCTTCGTCCTGTAACAATTTCAGATCCGAAAACTTCACCAAAACGGATTTATAGGGAAAGTTCTACGATGACTGGTTTTTGCTATGTAAAACCCTAACCTTCAAATTGTCGTAAGTAAAGCAAGTGTCTTTAGTGCCATACCTTGTCTTCCTTCAGGTTAGCTCTGATACCATGTTAAAATTCAATATGCTAAGACATAAAATAGCAGCATTACATTCCATTTCACAATAATAGCATATACAGGATCACTGAAGAAACAACAAGCACAGCATAAACACAAGAGACAGAGATTTATCCTGGGAAACCCTCATGGGGTAGAAAACCCAGCAAAGCTTCCTCAATATAGATGACCAGCAATATACAAAGATAAAACCCTGAGACATGATCTCCTTCTCCACAATAGCAGACCTCTCCTCCACAAGTGCGCTATCCTCAAGTGAGTGAGTGTATCAAATGAGGAACACACCTCCTCTATTTATACACTACTCTGATATGTATTTTACACAAGTACATGTAGGCTCGTATTTAACCATTAGGTTAAATACCCCATTATAACTGACTGGGCCGACCCCCACATGGTGGGTCTAATAACCCTAGTTACCACACCCAACTCGGAGGAATAAACATCTCCGGAT
>BSBM01001355.1:1642500-1672500 GCA_027924585.1 Larix kaempferi | reverse complement strand
CCTACAGTACACCTAGCCATGTCCGCGGTTAGGGTTTTTGGGGATTACTGTTGGGAAAGGCCCATAGTCTTGTAAAGGTGCGACCTTCAAGGCCACCTATATATATGTATAATTGATAAGGGAAAATGGTTAGATAGTTGATTGTCTTCTACTGTGTTGTTAGAAGACAAGAGTTAGAACTGGATAGCCGTGGAGCTAATCCCTGAGTTGCCAGACAGTCTGAGTCGACGTCTGAGTCATTGTAATCTCTGTAGGAGAAGAAAATAGGTCTAAGAGAAGGGCTCCCAGCTGTGTGCATGGAGTTTCCAAGAAAAGATCTAAGGCTGCAGCTGTGTGCATAGCATATTATGTAATTTCCCTTTGAGTAATATAAGATACAGCTCCCGTGGATGTGATTTCGCCGTGGAGGCGAACGACATAATTCTCGTTGTTATAATGCTGTGTTGTGCGAATGCATGTTTTAGTCCACTATTTGTGTTTACATGAATGTTTCGTTTTCTTTATGAATGAGTATATAAAGTGAGTCCTTGAAACTCCCTTAGAAGTTATTTCCGCGCCCTATCAAAGGAGCCTGTAAGAACGTTAGCGCTGTAGTGCTCGAAGAGTGTGTTAATGTGCCGTGGTGCAAGACCAGAACCAATACATAGTGTATCAGTCGTAGCGGATAACACCTCTGCCACAGGTGTGAAGATACTCCGCAGCGAGGCTGGTAAGAGTTTCAGCACTGTCGCACTGAGAAGTCCGTGGAAGAGTAAGACGTTTCGCTCCAAGGAATCCTCCAAGAAGAGAAGCAAGAAGAGATTAGTATCCACGTCGTCTAGGTTAAGGAAACCTGATTCCTTAGCCCCCCATAGCCACTTCGGGTGAGACTTCGGGCTGCTGCGCAGCTCGTTGCCGAGAGGGCCAGTGCGCCAAGGGGTTTTTTGTTGCTGCGCATCCTGAAAAACCTGGGTCTGTCCAGAAAGCAGCCAACAAATGGTTCCGTTCCCTTGAGACTTGTTACTCCAGTGACGTGCAAGATTGATTCGAAAGATAGAGAAAAGAGGAGCCAAGAAATGGTTATGTTTCCTTGAGACTTGTTATTCCGGTGACGTACGAGATTGTTGCCTTGCGACTGCTGAAGCCAACAAATGGTTCCATTGCCGACCGGAACCCTAGTATTTTGAAGGCAATGTGCTACTAGAATCCTACAGCTAAAGAAATTCAATACTGGTTTCATTCAAAGGCTAGAGAGTTCGTTGAACGAGAAAATAGAAGCTCTAGGCTTCAGACAGAAGACTGGTTACAGAAGCATATCTATACTGACCTTCACGAAATTTTCTTTGTCACATTTGCACTTGAGTTGCATGTGTGGGTAGCCAAGCTAGCAGATACTAGACCCACTGTGCATGTTAATCAACCCGTCGCTTGGACGCCTGAGCTAGTTCGCATTTTGAAGCGGGTAGATAATTATGTGTCCCGCGCAGTAGACTTTTGGTTGAACAGTCTGCTGGAGGGCTTCGTCACCGAGTTTGCAGTAGATACGAGAAAGAGCTTCAGCGAAGTTGAGAGGAGTTTCTTCAACGCATACAGGGGTAAGTTCCTAAATTCTCTGAACTTATGGATTAAAATGCTCTTATATGAAAATGGAAAACTATGCATAGATTCCGATGAATAGCATAGACAAGTAATGTCCGTAGATTTTGATAGTGATCTTCAGGTTATTGGTTGTACTCATAGTGGAAAAAGGTATAAAGTAGGCCTTGACAAACATTATTTTGAGTCAAGCCTAGAAGATAGTCGAGCTCCTAGAGTGAGCCATATAGAGAGACAAGGGAGTGCTCATATCTCTTATCACCCTTTTACACCGCAAAAGCCAGACGAGGCTCAGCATAACCCCGCAGTAACACCTTCTGGTAGCCTGCACGGTACTTCTAGTACCTCAGCACCACCTTTGTTTAACCATCCCGGAGGCAGTGCCACAGCACCTCCACATCAACCTCACGCAAGAAGGATGGGTGATGACATGAAGCTACCAACCTTTAAGGGAACAGGGCTAGAAGACCCTGAGCAACATTGGTTCCTCTGTGAATCCATTTGGACGATTAAGCAAATTAATGACGATGTTGTTAGACTGGTTCAGTTAGCAACCACACTAAGAGAAAGAGCCTTAACCTGGTTCATGAAATACTCAGCAGAACAGAATAGGATGCTTGCTGATGTCAGAAATGCTATGATTTGAGAATTCAAGAAACCTAAATCAGAATCACAGTGCATAACCGAGCTCAAAGACATAAAACAGTTACCCACAGAGTCAGTATGGGACTTTGACGAGAAGTTCAAAGCCTTGATAGATCAAGTAAGCTTTGATTTTGCACCGCAACAGCATAAGGAATGGTTCATTGCTGCGCTGCTTCCTCATATTAGACTTCCTCTTATGCAACAGAATCTCACTACTCAGGAACAAGCTCTAGAGATGGCTATGAAACTTGAAGCTTCACCAATTGCTGGAACAAGCAACGATGTTGTGTAGTTGCAGAACCAGCTAGCAAACTTAACCTTTCAATTACATGATATTAAGAAGGGAAACGATGTTAAAGAATAAATGTGGTGTACAAAATGTAGAGCGCAGGGTCATTCAAAGGATCATTGTCCTGTTTTCATAGAGTATATTGTGACTGTAGCACCTAACCCTTTACCACAGGCTCAAGGGCCTTGGTGTGAAATATGTAGAACTAGAGGCCACAGACCGCAAGAATGTCACTTGTTACAGAAATATGTACAAACCCCAAAGAATCTATATTGCAATTTCTGCAAATCCGTAGGCCATGATGAGAATAACTGCAGAGCATATAACCTTATGATAGAGAGGAAACATTATGTTTATAGAGTACAGTCAGAGGCACAAGGACCTACAGCAGGTCCACAGTATGAACCAACTCGGGAAGGCTGAGGAGGAAATTATAGGGGCCGCGGACATGCAGCAGGATTTGCTCGTGGAAGAGGACAGATCACTTGTTACAACTGCGGAGCTCAAGGCCATTATGCAAGGGATTGTCAAAATCCTACAACCATATGCAGATACTGTAAATCTTATGACCATGTCATTGAAGAATGCCCTCAGTTGATGGCTAAGATGCAAGCAAAGATGCCACAGGTTAATCAGAATATTCAATTGATTGGAGCAGAAGAAAGAGAACCAGACCCTACAGTTAATATAGTGACGCACAATGGAGCAACTACTGGTGCGCCAGAGCCGAGAACTGGAAAGAAAGCGACGCAATGGGTGCGCCGCGCTAATATTAAACCATCTCCACTCGACCTGCAGAAGCAAAAAGAAGCATTCAAGCAAGCTCAAGAGTACTTCTCAGACTCGAGAGCTTCAAGTTCTGTCGCAATTCCGCATAATGATATCAGATCGCAAGTGCTAAGACAAGACAAACTGGAACAAGAACAGGCCACTACATCTGGAAGGCATGACGATGAGGAGGATGCACTAGGCAGTGTCCATGCTTTCCTAAGAAACTGCTTAAAGTTGTTGCGCAATGAAAAAGAAACTATAGAACTCCAACACCTATTGGATCAGTGTCAACGATCTGCGTCGATGAATACACCGCAGCATGCTGTTCATCAGATTGGGAGTCATACTAGAACTGGGAAAGAAATGAGACTCACAGCGCAGATTGGAGCATTTGAAATGGATGAAGTCATTTTGGACTTAGGCTCAGAATTTAATGTTCTCACTATGCAGACATGGGAACAGAAGGGGAGCCCTCAGCTTACAAGATCTCCGATCCAGCTAAGACTTGCGAATCAGCAACGAGTTTCTCCATTGGGCAGACTACCCAATGTACCTATTGATATCGAGGGAGTAAGAAGTTCTGCAGACTTTGAAGTAATCAAGATTCTTGATGACAGTCGACCTTATCCAACACTTTTAGGCATAGATTGGGCATTCGATAATTTGGCTGTCATTAATTTGAAGAAAAGACAGATGACCTTTGAGGATGCCTAGATCAGGGTCATCGCACCGCTTGATCCACTTCAAGGACCATGGTATATTGAACCCATTCGACCAGAAGAAGAAGTGCGCCACATGGAAAGTTTGTATCAGATGACTTCTAGTCATAGTGACTATGTCAATCCCACAGCGGACGGCCATATCAACTGGCGATGCGATAGTTCGTGTGCATCAGATTCAGAGGCAGGATTGGAAAATTGGCAGAATCGCTTACATGAGGTTTCTGCAAGGCGTTGCGCCATGATGACTAAATCCAATAGATGGATTGGCACAGAAGTGAACAATACTCCAATCTTTGATGGTTTAACTGGTGTAAGTGAATTCATACATGCATATGAACAGGAAATCCCAGATGAGTAGCGCATACAAGCATTAGATATAGCATTGCGTGCTACACCCGCAAGATGGTGGGGTGCTCATAAAGAGACTATTGACACATGGCAAGATTGTCGTAGACTCATACTGCGCAGATTTCAGGAAACTACAGCAGAAGTGTTGCGCAAATATGATGGACAGAGTGACCCTAGGTCACATGTTGAAGCATGTATTCAGCAATGGTTAGATATTCCAGAAGATGAGTGGGTTCACCTATTCATCCACACATTGGATACAGTTCCAAGAAATTGGTACACTGAAACAGAATTGCGCAGAGGCACTATCACCTGGCTTCTTATGATGGAAAGTTTTCAACTTACCTTCAGCTTTGAGTCAGAACATCCAAGCATCGACCACGCCTTAAAGTGTATTAAAAGGAAGGTATTTGAACAATGTCCGTTACCAGAATATTCTCAACCAGATTGGGCTGTCCAGATAGAACATGCCCTGGAATGCTATAATTTCACCACTGGTGAAGAGGAAGATGATCTTCATGACATCAATATTCCAGAATCAGAAGGGACGCGCAAGGTCGAAGGTCCTCAGCTTGATATCCCTACCATTACAGAACACATCAAGCTCAAGAAGATTAACATTGGCACAGAAGCCGAACCCAAGTTTGCTTCTATAGGAGATTATTGGGACGATGAAACTGTTAGCCACATTGCATATTTACTGCGTGATTACCAGGATATTTTTCCCACCAAGTTTACAGAAATGAAAGGCATATTAGGAGATTTAGGATTTATGCGCATACCTCTGAAAGCAGATGCCAAGCCAGTAAAACAGCACCCATATAGGTTGAACCCGCAATATAAAGAAAAGGTTAGAGAAGAAATTGATAAGATGCTCGCAGCAGGTATTATTGAGCTAGTAGAGGAAAGCGATTGGATTAGTCCTATGGTGGTGCAAGAGAAAAAGACAAAAGGTGAAATAAGAATCTGCGTGGACTTGCGCAAGCTGAACGATGCATCAGCACATGATCCATTTCCTACGCCCTTTACAGACGAAGTGCTTGATAATGTTGGAGGACAAGAGGTTTACTCCTTCACGGATGGCTTTTTGGGATACCATCAGATCAGAATTCATCCAGAAGACTGCCATAAGACCACTTTTGCAACTGAATGGGGCTCATTCCAGTATACGGTAATGCCCTTTGGTCTTAAAAACACTCCTGCTATCTTCTCTAGAGTCGTTGTTGCTGTTTTTAAAGAATTTATTCATAAGTTTCTAGAAGTCTATTTCGATGACTGGACTGTGTTTGGTTTACTAAAAAACCATATAGGGAATCTGCGGATGATGTTAGAAAAATGTAGACAGTATCAGATTTCCCTTAACTTGAAAAAATGTATTTTCTGTGCTCCCTTTGGTATTTTGTTGGGTCATATTGTATGCAGACAAGGACTCCTGATGGATCCTGCGAAGGTTGCCATCATTGCTAACTTACCAGTGCCCAACTCAGTTAAACAATTGCGCACGACATTGGGACATACAGGATACTACAGGAAATTTATCAAGGGTTATGCAAAGATAACTGCTCCTATGGAAAGATTGCTGAAAAAGGATTCGAAATTCCAATGGACAGAAGAATGCCAACAGAGCTTGGATACACTGAAAGAAAAGATGATCACTGTGCCTATTCTAGTTTTCCCAAACTGGAGAAAACCCTTTCATTTTCATGTAGATGCTTCTTCCATAGCATTGGGGGTTGTGCTGACACAACCGAGAGAAGGAGCTACTGACCACCCCATTGCTTACTCTAGCAGAAAGCTGTCTACAGCTGAGAAGAACTACAACACTACAGGAAGAGAAGGACTAGCTATGGTGTATGCCTTACAGAATTTCAGACACTATCTATTGGGCGCTCATTTTAAAATGTATACTGACCATTCTGCTTTGAAATACTTGGTCAACAAGCCAGTGTTAGGGGGAAGAATTTGCATATGGCTACTGCTCTTCCAGGAGTATGATTTTGAGGTTATTGTGAAACCAGGAAAATTGAATGCAGGACCTGACCATTTATCTAGGATAGAGTCAGGGGAGGAACCTACAAATCTGGAAGACAACCTGCCCAATGCGCAGTTGTTTTTTGTTCAAGCAGCCGATGAGTATTATTCCGATATTCTTGAGTTTCTCACTACTGGGCAAGCACCACTTGAGTTTACAATCCAGCAGAAGAAACAACTTGTTGTCAAAGCTGCAGACTTCACTTTGATAGCCGACCAGCTCTATAAGTTGGGCCCCGATGAAGTCTTGCGCAGATGCATCTTGCCGCATGAGAAGAATTCCATACTCGCAGAAGCGCACTCAGGGACCGCAGGAGGCCATTTCGCAGGAAAGCCGACTGCACAGAAGATCTTAGCCGCAGGTCTTCGGTGGCCAACATTGCATAAAGATACTAAGGAATTCTGTAAATGTTGTGATGTGTGCCAGTGAACAGGAAAACCTTCAAGAAGAGATGAAATGCCGCTAAGACCCCAGATAACACTGCGTGCTTTTGATAAATGGGCCATTGATTTTGTGGGACCTATCAACCCACCAGGAAAGAGAATCGGCGCAAGATACTGTTAAATATTGTAACTTCAAAGAATATTATAATTGTACTTTATTATTCCGGAGATGTTTCATCCCTCCGAGGTAACCCTATTATGTATCCGGAGATGTTTATTCCTCCGATGGTTAGTATTAACCAGGGTTATTAGACCCACCATGTGTGGGTCGGCCCTGTAGTTATATTTTAGGGGTTATTAGACTTCTCCAGGTGAGGTCGGCCCCAACAGGTCTATTAGTCAGTTGAGATTCAAGTATAAATAGAGGAGGTGAACTCCTCATTAGATCACTCACTCACTTGTGGAAGAGTGCGCACTAGTTGAGGAGATCTGCTAAGGAGACTTAGGAGGAGGGAGCACATCTTGTATTTTGGTTGATCATCTTATTGAGGAAAGCTTTACTGGGTTTTCTACCCCATGAGGGTTTCCCAGGATATATAGTGTGTTTATCTTGTGATTGTGTTACTTTCAGAGATCTTGCTTGTCTATTTGGTTTAAATTCAACATGGTATCAGAGCTAGACTGAATAGGACATCTTTCACAAGGTAAGATTCTCTCTCTCTCTCCTTTTGGTGAAGTTAGGGTTTGAGCCCAAAGTTGGTATTTTTGATTTTTGGTTGCATGGCTGGATAGCCCTCCTCAATACCTTTCTTTTGAGCTCTAGATCGAACTTTTTGGTTGGGTAGAACTCCGGGAATTGCAAACCCTAATTCTACCAAAAGTGCGATACGTCAGATTTTGGTTTCAGAAAAAAATTGGAATTTTTGATTTCTGATTGCATGGCTGGATAGCCCTTATCAAGAGCATTCTTTTAAGCTATAGATCGAACTTTTTGGTTAAGTAGAACTCCGGGAATTGCAAACCCTAATTCTACCAAAAGTGCGATAAAATTCTGTTTCAGTTTCCGGAAAAGTAAAAAGTAACTTTCCAAGTAAGTCTACTCTGTCTCTTGGACTCCCCCAAGAGAAGATGGCTCCAAATACTAAGCTTGAAGACAAGCTAGAAGGCTTAGAGAATTTCCGGGCATGGAAATACAGAATTGGCCTCATTCTTGAAGAGAATGATCTTGCTCATTATATCAAGGAGGAAGTTGCAGAACCAGAAGAAGATGAAGCCAAGGAAAAACACAGGAAGGATATGATTAGGGCAAAGAGAATCATAGCTGATTCAATTAAAGACCACTTGATTCCCCAAGTGTCTTCCAAGAAGACTCCAAAGGAAATGTATGATGCCCTAGGAAGAATGTATGAAGGAAAGAACATCAACAGAAAGATGAATCTAAGGACTCAGTTGAAGAGTACCAAGATGCACAAAGGAGAATCCATTCAAGACTACTTCTCAAGAGTCTCTTCAATCAAAGAGCAACTAGATGCCATTGGTGATACTCTTGATGAAGATGAACTTGTGATGACAGCTCTAAATGGTCTCACTAGATCATGGGAATCCTTCATCCAAACTATGTGTGCCAGAAAAGAAAGCATGAAGTTTGATGTAGTATGGGAGGATTGTGTTCAAGAAGAAGCTAGGGTTGCCAATAGAGAGGCATTGCTCAAGGAAGATGACCAAGCCTTGGCCACCCATACCAAGAGAAGAAAGAATCGATCCTACTTTAAGAAGGATAGTCAAAAGGAGTCTCATCCTCCACAGAGATTTCAAAAGAAAAGAGGATCCTTCCAAGGAAGAGACTACTCCTCATACCAATGTTTCATTTGTCACAAATTAGGACACATTGCCAAATATTGTCCTAGCAAAAAGATCAAGGGTACTCAACACAGAAGACATCATGCACATCTTGCAGAAGATGAGAGTGAAGAAGAAGTTGAAGAAGAAAGGCCTCTCAAGAAAAGATCTAGAAAAGAAGAAGAAGATGAAGAAAGAACTTTCCCCAAAAGAAGATCTAGAAGAAATGAAGAAGAAGATGCAGAAGAGTATGTTCTTTTCTCCGCACTCTCTGGATCTATAACTCCAGGAGAAGATACATGGGTAATTGATAGTGGTGCCTCAAAGCACATGACAGGACAAAAGAAGACTTTATCAAGTCTTGAAGAAAAGACCTCTCCTCTAAAGGTATCTCTTGGAGATAACTATCAGTATCCCATTAAGGGAGTTGGAGAAGCAAACTACAAACTTGATTCTGGAACCCCCATGAAAATGAAAGAAGTTTTGTATGTTCCAGGATTGAAGAAGAATTTACTTTCAATATCAGCTTTGGACAACAAAGGCTATAGAGTTGCATTCATTGATGGACAAGTGTTAATGTGGTCCAAAGGCAAATCTATTAAGGATGCAATTGTCATTGGTGAAGAAGAAGGAGGCTTGTATAAACTCAAGGGCCATCCAGAAGCTGCCCTTGTTCATGAAACATCTAGTCCCAGTGAGCTATGGCATAGAAGACTGGCTCACATTAACTACAAAGCCTTACCCTATGTAAGCAAGGTAGTCATAGGACTACCAGACTTGAAGGTGGATCATAATGGCTCTTGTAAAGGATGTAAGAAAGGGAAGAATGTCAAGAACCCCTTTCCAAAGAGTGAAACAAAAACTAAGAGTATCTTGGAGTTAATACACTCAGATGTATGTGGTCCAATGCCCACCACCTCTTTAAGTGGTTTTGAATACTACCTTTCTTTCATTGATGATCATTCAAGGAAAACTTGGATTTACTTTCTAAAAGGTAAGAATGAAGTCTTTGGAAAGTTCAAAGAGTTCAAGGCTCTAATAGAGAATCTCACAGAAAAGAAAATCAAGATTCTCAGAACAGATAATGGTGGAGAGTATACTTCAAAATATTTTGAAGATTTTTGTAGAGAAGCTGGAATCAAGAGAGAACTAACCACTCCCTACAATCCCCAACAAAATGGGGTTGCAGAAAGGAAAAATAGAACCATCATGGAAGCTGTGAAGACTATGATACATGACCAAGATCTTCCCATGTATCTATGGGCTGAAGCAGCCAAGACAGCAGTTTATGTGCAGAATAGATTATCTCACAGTGCTCTTGAATTCAAAACTCCAGAAGAAGTGTTTACAGGTAAGAAGCCTGAGGTAAGTCATCTCAAAATATTTGGGTGTCTTGTGTACATCCACATTCCAAAAGAAAAGAGAACCAAGTTGGATCCCTCAGGAAAGAAGGGAATGTTTGTTGGTTATTGTGAAACTTCCAAAGCCTTCAGAATCTACATACCAGGTTTTCATCATATAGAAATAAGCAGAGATGTAACATTTGATGAGGAAGCAGCCCTCAAGAAATCCAGGAAGTGTCAACTTGAAGAAGTTTATGAAGAAGATTCTTCTCCCAGAGTCTCAGAGACTGTTCATGTCCCTGAAGAAGTTACACCAGAGGATCATGACATGCTGGAACCACAAGAACCTCCTGTAGCAGATTTATCTAGGAAGAGAAGACCAGCATGGGCTAGAGATATCATTCAAGGAGCTGAAAGATATGGTGCTCCCGAAGGTTCCACTAGAGAAAGGAAGAAACCAAAATTAATAACCAATTACATGGCTTTGATGTGTGATCTTGTGGATCAACTACCTACCAGCTATGAAGAGGCAGCTCAAAAGAAAGAATGGGTAGAAGCAATGTCAGAAGAGTATCAGTCAATAATGAAGAATGATGTTTGGGATATAGTTCCCAAACCAAAAGATAAAAGTGTGGTTTCCTCCAAATGGATTTTTAAGATAAAGCATGCTGCAGATGGTAGCATAGAAAAGTACAAGGCAAGATTTGTAGCCAGAGGATTCTCTCAAAAGGAGGGAATTGACTATGAAGAAACTTTTGCACCTGTTGCTAGGTATACTTCAATTAGAACTATCATGGCACTTGCATCCATGATGAAATGGAAACTACACCAAATGGATGTTAAGACAGCTTTTCTGAATGGTGTAATTGAAGAAGAAGTATATATAGAACAACCTCAAGGTTTTGAGGTCAAAGACGGGAGGACCCATGTATGCAAACTGAAAAAGGCATTATATGGCTTGAAGCAAGCTCCCAGAGCTTGGTATGGAAGAATTGACAGTTTCCTTTTAAGCATGGGCTTTACCAAAAGTAAAGCTGACCCAAACCTCTATCTTAAAGTAATGAATGATGAACCTGTTATATTGCTATTATATGTAGATGATCTATTTCTAACAGGAAATGAGAAACAAATCATTGAAAGCAAGAAGAAGCTTTCTTCAGAATTCGAGATGAAAGATCTCGGACTAATGCACTACTTCTTAGGCCTAGAAGTGTGGCAAGAGCCAAAAGGAATCTTTCTAAATCAAGGTAAGTATACTGTGGAGATCCTCAAAATATTTGATATGTTGGAATGTAAGGCTATGGCCACTCCCATGGACTCCAACTTAAAACTGTTAGCTAATGATTCATCAGAAAAAGTGGATATAACCCTGTATAGACAAATCATTGGATCTTTGATGTACTTGACAAATACTAGGCCTGATATATGCTTTGCTGTAAATACTCTCAGTCAGTTTCAAGTAGAACCTAGAAAGGTTCACCTTATAGCTGCAAAGCATATCATGAGGTACCTAAAAGGCACAGTGGACTTTGGCCTTTACTATCTTGGAGACAATGAACTCAAGTTGCATGGTTTCTCAGACTCTGTTTGGGCAGGTAGTGTCTCAGACAGAAAAAGTACTTCAGGTGGATGTTATGGTCTTGGATCTGCCATGGTCTCCTGGTTCAGCAAGAAGCAATCTAGTGTGGCCCTCAGTACCGCTGAAGCAGAATATATAGCTGCTTGCTCTGCCAGCTGTGAAGCAGTGTGGCTTCGGAAACTCTTATCTGGAATTTTTGACTTAGAAATGGATCCCACTGTGATTATGTGTGATAATCAAAGCTGCATTAAGATGACTGAAAATCCTGTGTTCCATGATAAGTCAAAACACATTGAGATCCGTTACTTCTATATACGAGACATGGTGCAGAGAGGAGCCATCAAGCTCGAGTACATAAGCACCGAGGAGCAGGTTGCTGATATCTTAACTAAACCTCTGTCTCGAGTGAAGTTTGAGTACTTTCGAGACAAGCTTGGTTTAGTTCAGAAGGACCTTCCTCGAAAGGGGGAGTAGCATAGTATTACTTTCATTTACTTTCTGTTAGCTACCGACACTTATTTAGATTTAGAACTCTTACATATCATGTTTTGATTAGTGATGTATACATGTTTTGATGTACACATGTTTTGATGTGATGTGTACATGTTTTGATTAGTGATGTATACATGTTTTGACGTACACATGTTTTGATGTGATGTGTACATGTTTTGATTAGTGATGTATACATGTTTTGACGTACACATGTTTTGATGTGATGTGTACATGTTTTGATTAGTGATGTATGCATGTTTTGATATATACATGTTTTGATTAGTGATGTATACATGTTTTGATGTACACATGTTTTGATGTACACATGTTTTGATGTGATGTGTACATATTTTGATTAGTGATGTATACGTGTTTTGATGTACACATGTTTTGATGTGATGTGTACATGTTTTGATTAGTGATGTATACATGTTTTGATGTACACATGTTTTGATGTGATCAGTGATGTATACATGTTTTGATATGTACATGTTTTGATGAGATGTATACATGGTTTGATGTGATACATGATTGTACCTGTATGGATAAGAATATAGTTGAGGGGATTGGATCATCCCTGGGCTTTCAGTCCTAAAGAGAACCGTAGACGTAAGGTCTCCGAGAATGAAGTCCTTAGTTGACAGTTGAGGGGATTGGATCATCCCTGGGCTTTCAGCCCTAAAGAGAACCGTAGACGTAAGGTCTCCGAGAATGAAGTCCTTAGTGGACAGTTGAGGGGATTGGATCATCCCTGGGCTTTCAGCCCTAAAGAGAACCGTAGACGTAAGGTCTCCGAGAATGAAGTCCTTAGTGGACAGTTGAGGGGATTGGATCATCCCTGGGCTTTCAGTCCTAAAGAGAACCGTAGACGTAAGGTCTCCGAGAATGAAGTCCTTAGTGGACAGTTGAGGGGATTGGATCATCCCTGGGCTTTCAGTCCTAAAGAGAACCGTAGACGTAAGGTCTCCGAGAACGAAGTCCTTAGTGGACAGTTGAGGGGATTGGATCATACCTGGGCTTTCAGCCCTAAAGAGAACCGTAGACGTAAGGTCTCCGAGAATGAAGTCCTTAGTGGACAGTTGGTGGGATTAAATCATCCTTGGACAGTAAATCCAGTAATTCCGAAAGGAAGGATCGTCCTAAATGAATTGTGGTGGGATTAAATCATCCTTGGACAGTAAATCCAGTAATTCCGAAAGGAAGGATCGTCCTAAATGAATTGTGGAGGGATTAAATCATCCTTGGACAGTAAATCCAGTAATTCCGAAAGGAAGGATCGTCCTAAATGAATTGTGGAGGGATTAAATCATCCTTGGACAGTAAATCCAGTAATTCCGAAAGGAAGGATCGTCCTAAATGAATTGTGGAGGGATTAAATCATCCTTGGACAGTAAATCCAGTAATTCCGAAAGGAAGGATCGTCCTAAATGAATTGTGATGGGATTAAATCATCCTTGGACAGTAAATCGAGTAATTCCGAAAGGAAGGATCGTCCTAAATGAATTGTGGGATTAAATCATCCTTGGACAGTAAATCCAGTAATTCCGAAAGGAAGGATCGTCCTAAATGAATTGTTGGACTAATCATCCTTAGACAGCAAATCCAGGAGGGATAGTCTTAAATATGATTGTGATTGGACTAATCATCCTTAGACAGCAAATCCAGGAGGGATAGTCTTAAATATGATTGTGATTGGACTAATCATCCTTAGACAGCAAATCCAGGAGGGATAGTCTTAAATATGATTGTGATTGGACTAATCATCCTTAGACAGCAAATCCAGGAGGGATAGTCTTAAATATGATTGTGGTTGGACTAATCATCCTTAGACAGCAAATCCAGGAGGGATAGTCTTAAATATGATTGTATGATGATGATGATGCTGATTGTGTGCTGCTGATCATGTGATGACGATGCTGCTGATCGTGTGATGACGATGCTGCTGATCGTGCGATGACGATGCTGCTGATCGTGTGATGACGATGCTGCTGATCATGCGATGACGATGCTGCTGATCGTGTGATGACGATGCTGCTGATCGTGTAATGACGATGCTGCTGATCGTGTGATGACGATGCTGCTGATCGTATGATGACGATACTACTGATCGTGTGATGATGATGCTGATGATCGTGCGATGACGATATTGCTGATCGTGTGATTACGATGCTGCTGATCGTGTGATGACGATGCTGCTGATCGTGTGATGACGATGCTGCTGATCGTGTGATGACGATGCTGCTGATCGTGTGATGACGATGCTGCTGA
Organism: Larix kaempferi; assembly: GCA_027924585.1. Lineage (NCBI taxonomy): Eukaryota > Viridiplantae > Streptophyta > Pinopsida > Pinales > Pinaceae > Larix > Larix kaempferi. The sequence goes on along the minus strand of BSBM01001355.1, from coordinate 1,658,214 downwards.
TCGTGTGATGACGATGCTGCTGATCGTATGATGACGATGCTACTGATCGTGTGATGACGATGCTGCTGATCGTGATGTTAATGATTGACTGTGATGTACCAGTAACTGCTTGAGTTACTGATGAAGACAATTTGAAGAAAGCTTCCAATGATTTATAGATGTATCATGTGTAGTGACTCCTTGCTCCTGCAGATGCTGTTATAATATCCTTCTCGTTAAGGGGGAGTGTTAAATATTGTAACTTCAAAGAATATTATAATTGTACTTTATTATTCCGGAGATGTTTCATCCCTCCGAGGTAACCCTATTATGTATCCGGAGATGTTTATTCCTCCGATGGTTAGTATTAACCAGGGTTATTAGACCCACCATGTGTGGGTCGGCCCTGTAGTTATATTTTAGGGGTTATTAGACTTCTCCAGGTGAGGTCGGCCCCAACAGGTCTATTAGTCAGTTGAGATTCAAGTATAAATAGAGGAGGTGAACTCCTCATTAGATCACTCACTCACTTGTGGAAGAGTGCACACTAGTTGAGGAGATCTGCTAAGGAGACTTAGGAGGAGGGAGCACATCTTGTATTTTGGTTGATCATCTTATTGAGGAAAGCTTTACTGGGTTTTCTACCCCATGAGGGTTTCCCAGGATATATAGTGTGTTTATCTTGTGATTGTGTTACTTTCAGAGATCTTGCTTGTCTATTTGGTTTAAATTCAACAGATACATCATCAAAGCTACTGAATACCTCACCAGATGGGCTGAGGCGAAGCCATTTAAGAACTGCGACGCTGCCACTGCCGCGCAGTTCATTTTTGAGAAAATTGTCACTAGATTTGGATGTCCACTGATTCTAATGAGTGATCAGGGCACACATTTCCTGAATGAAACTATAGAGGCCCTTACCGAGGAATTCCATGTTAGTCACCATAAGAGTACACCCTACCATCCTCAAGCTAATGGTACAGTGGAGGCATTCAATAAGATTCTCGAGAATGCCTTGACGAAAATCTGTAACCAACAAAAAGATGATTGGGACCTTAGAGTCACAGCCGTGTTATGGGCTTACAGAACCACATGCAAGAAACTAACAGGTCACACACCTTTTAGTTTGGTGTATGGACAAGAAGCAGTTATGCCCATGGAATACATTGTTTCCAGCTTTAGAATTGCGCAAATTACAGAAATGGCAGATACTGATACTATGAGTGAAAGACTCTCACAATTGCTTTCCTTAGAAGAAGACAGACTTTTAGCCGGATTCCATCAACAAGTGCAGAAGGAAAGACATAAAGCTTGGCATGACAGGCATATTAAGAATAAATTCTTTCAAGAAGGAGACTTGGTACTCCTCTATAACAGTAAATTCATCAAGTTCCCAGGAAAGTTTCGCGTACATTGGTTAGGCCCTTTTCAAGTGATGAAGATAACAGAAGGTGGAGCAGTTCAGCTTGCGAAGCTTAATGGAGAATTGCTTCCCACAATGGTCAATGGGAGTCAGCTCAAGCTTTACCGCGATGGCCACTCCGCCCTGTCGACTTAAATTAGTTGCTAAAGAAGTGCAGATGTCCAGTGTAGTTGAAAGAGGCATCGCATTATCACAGTCTACACGAAAGTCGCGAGACACTTTCAGTCTCTGGCTTCCCGCACAGTTCCTTGAAGCATCCGCGCATGTCAAATAAAGTCTGTTTGAAGTGACCCTATTTGTGCTCTTGCAAAATTTTTCCACGCATTGTCAAACCATCGCTCTTGCGGAGTTCTCTATGTCTAGTTGTCGGTTGAGGAGTTCTCGCCGTGGACCCCTCCATGTGCATAGTTACCTATGCTGAAGTGACCCGCCGGAAATTTGAATTACGGTAGCTATGTAGCTGCGTCTCAAAATTAATGCAGGATAAGATTGCCATTTAATTGTATTTAATCTAACAGATTTGGCTGGATTTCCCTAAGATTTGCATTTAGTTAAGGATCTTAAGGACTTGGCACATCTTCCGAAAGCTGTCAGAGCCATCCTTCGCAATTAAGGCACCGCGGAAGCGCGTGGATAGGGGGGTTTTCAACTCATGCATAGGCACCTACGGCTATTAGCCCCACTTGTCCGCATTTACTATCGCCTTTAGCTATAAATACCCCGCACTCGTATATCTTCGGGTTACTTTTCTCGAGTTGCATAGTGTCTTGTTTAAGAATCTAAGTTATTGTTTTCAGAGTCGTGTCGTGTAGACTGCTCCCTTTGTTTCAGCTTTCGTATCCTACATTGTTTTGCCAATTGTCTGTTCAAGTGCTTGTTGCCTATACCAGTTCACGACGGAGAATCTGTCAACAGAAGAAATTGTTCGTCAATTTAAGCGCAGAGGCTTAGATTTCGGCATGACTACCCCGGTGACGACCTCGGCTTACACGCATCTTGGATGGACTGACCCCAGACAATCTCCGGGCACAAGGGTGTCTCAGCCGCAGCAGCCGGACGAACCCGTTCCAGAGCCCTTGGCCACTATGGTGAATTACATCCCTCCGCGTCCAGATGATGCACCCGAGGTGCATATTCCGAAGAATGCGAAGTATCTAATTCCGCTGCCACCAATGGTAGAAGTCGTGCGACAAGAAGGGTCCCTGCTTGGACACCTTCCAATGGTTAAGTTCTCCAACTTCAACTTGGGAGACTACAAAACATATCCTCAGTTCGCACCGGATCGCTATCTGATGGTAGTCCATAATCCTGTTAGAAAAGTTGATGAATTTGTCCCAAAAGAATTTGCAGCAAATCTGGAGAGGCCTAGACTTTTGTACCTGTTAAAGCTACCACACTTCGAGCGTAGCAATGAAGTCAATGCAGTTGTTAAGGCACTGCTATCCTGCATTCATGGTGGCTATCTTTGGTTGGGGGGGCCAATCGATTTGAATGTTGACTTGATTCATCGCATTACCGGCCTATCTAAGGTTGGTAAGGACCCCAATACTCATTTTGTTGGAAAAGATAAGGACAGAAAGTTGGCTGCACAGTTGGTGCAGAAATATAAATTATTGCGAGGAGGTCGGGCTTATGACCTCACTATAGTGGAAGATGAAGCACTTAGATTCACAGGTAGTCTGCTGGCAGGCAGACTTCTAACAAAGTGCAGACCTAAAGAAGTCACTGGAGCTGTCGTGGAGCTCGCTATCGCAGTTGCGGAGGGAGAGCAGTACAATTGGTCTCTCTTCCTCCTGAATTCTTTCTTGGGCGGCTGCTGGAACGTCCAGGACATCGCCGGCCAGTTGTTCCATTTTTCTTGGCTTTTAATTTTATGTGCTTTTGTCGGGTGGAAGGAACCCCCCAACACTCAGTTGCTTCCGTGCTGTGCAGGAGAGGTTGTGGGAATGCGCTATGTTAACCTCTGGGATTCTAGTAATCCCACAAAGTGCAAGATGAACCGCGCTGTGTTTTGTGAATATTACTATCTCCTCAAGGATACCATTCAGGAAATGCCAAGTCTGAGTGAGGAGACAACACAAATATATGGAACCAAGTTGTTCTTCTCTACCAACTTGCATGAAATTTACTTCCGCCCTTGCGGAATTCAGGAAGAATGGGCCGTTGGCCTTTATCGGATGACTACTGAAGATGTCTAAGAAACTGTGAAATCTTGGCCGGACGAATGGAGGCAGGCCGCTGAGGTTGCTGCCACGAAGCCACCCCCTGCTCCGTAAGAGAAGGATAAGGGTAAGGAAGCAACTGAGCAGAGAGATGATGAAGGTTCACCGGAACCAGTGGCCAAGAAGTAGAAGGTGTCGCACCCCTCTGAGATCATTGCCTCGGGGATCAACCAGTACCTGAAGGAGCAATTTCGCAAGCTGCGAACCTCGCACGCTCACATTAGAAGTGCGTTGGACCTGCAGTTCGTGGAGTTAAAAGGTATCGCAGGAAGAATTGAGTAGACCCATGCGCTAGCATCCAGTTCGCAGGTGCCACAAGCATTTACAAGCACCGAGCGAGTTGAAGTACTTGTAGAGAGGCATACTGTCGTTCACATCTCGCCTACAAGCATGACACTTCCGGATCCTTTGGCTACACTACAGGTAAGCGCAGTTGGCCCCGTTGAAATAAATTTGGCCTTAATTCTGATGGAAACTTTGCAGTTAGTGCAAGAGAAGGTCTCTATTGAGTTGAGAGCTAGAGAGCTCTCCACATTCCATACAAACCAAAGACTGCAATCGCAGGAAATAGAGCTGAAGGCAGGCTATAAGAACATCTCTGAGAAGCTTTCACTTTACGAGGCACAAGACACTGGGATAAGAAATGTAGTTGATGAAATCGCCCAGTAGATGCCGGCCTGCGAGATTCAACCAGACCTTCCTATGGTTGAGAAAGTTCAAATTATTGGTGGAAGGGTGAAAACCCTAGAGCAGGAAATCGTTGCTATGGCTGAGGACCATAGAAATCAGATCGCCGAGTTGGAAGCTTGTGTTGCAGCGCATCCTACAGATGATAGGCAGGAACAATTTGAAGCACTGCGTTGAGCTTCCACACAAATGAAGTCCAGAGTAGATGAAGCTGAGAACCCGATGACGCAAGCTATGGAGGCTTGGGCTGAGCTTGAGAACCTCCCTTTCAAAGTCGGCCTTTTGGAACAGGTCGGAGCAGCAGAACAGTCCCTAACTGTTCTGAGCGAAGAAGCTAAGGCCTTAGAAGGCTTAGCAAAGATGAGGAAAATGAGCGAAGTGCGCAGAGTACAACAACAGCTGCACAAGCTCAGAAATGAAGATGCTAATCTCACCAATAGCATTCAGCCATTTATGGATGAGTATGCTGAACTTGCTGCCCAAGCCAAGGCAAAGATCAAAGAATTTGCTGAATCTCAACAGTTGGTTGATGGCATAACTGAAGAAGAAGCCAGTTCAGACATGGTACACACAGCTGCGGAGTGCGTCGATGAAATGGACTCCGCTATTGCGCAGTGGAACAAAGCATTTGCTGTGACCAAAGCAAAGGCGGACGCGCAAGTAAAGCGACCACATGCTAGTGCAAGTGGCTCGGGGAAGAGCCACAAGTAAGTGTTAGGGGCCTGTTGGAGCCTAGGCCGTAGCTATGATAAAGCTGCTAGTTTTGAGGAGAAAGCACAAGTGTGGAAGGGAAAGTGCTAATTTTGAGTAAGCACCAATTTTGGGCAGAAGCAAACAGTGCGTAGTACGGCGCTAGATGGACGAGCTCAGCGCATATTACGGGCTGGAAATCATGGAGCTCGCGCGCACACGTCAAAGAAGAGTGAAGGTGGCCGAGTAGAAAGCTTAGCGAACACAATAAATGAAGCAACGGAGTAGAGGGCTCAGCTACCCTCATTAAGGCTAAGTACAGAAGTTATGGTTGCTCCGACCAAGGAAGAGCAACGGACCAAAGCATTGAAGGCGAAGGATAAGGAGCAGAGAACGATGAAGCGGTGCCCATACCTGCAAGTTGCACCGAAAATCACGGAGTCTACAGGAAGCGGCGACGTGACTGCAAGCGGCGCCTACGGTACACCTAGCCATGTCCGCGGTTAGGGTTTTTGGGGATTACTGTTGGGAAAGGCCCACAGTCTTGTAAAGGTGCGAACTTCAAGGCCACCTATATATATGTATAATTGATAAGGGAAAAGGATTAGATAGTTGATTGTCTTCTACTGTGTTATTAGAAGATAAGAGTTAGAACTGGATAGCTGTGGAGCTAATCCTTGAGTTGCCAGACAGTCTGAGTCGACGTCTGAGTCATTGTAATCTTTGTAGGAGAAGAGAATAGGTCTAAGAGAAGGGATCCCAGCTGTGTGCGTGGAGTTTCCCAGAAAATATCTAAGGGTGCAGCTGTGTGCGCAGCATATTGTGTAATTTCCCTTTGAGTAATATAAGATACAGCTCTCGTGGATGTGATTTCCCCGTGGAGGTGAACGACATAATTCTCGTTGTTATAATGCTGTGTTGTGTGAATGCATGTTTTAGTCCACTATTTGTGTTTACATGAATGTTTCGTTGTCTTTATGAATGAGTATATAAAGCGAGTCCTTGAAACTCCCTTAGAAGTTATTTCCACGCCCTATCGAAGGAGCTTGTAAGAACGTTAGCGCTGTAGTGCTCGAAGAGTGTGTTAATGCGCCGTGGCGCAAGACCATAACCGATACGTAGTGTATCAGTCATAGCGGATAACACCTCTGCCGTAGGTGTGAAGATACTGCGCAGCGAGTCTGGTAAGAGTTTCAGCGCTGTCACGCTGAGAAGTCCGTGGAAGAGTAAGACGTTCCGCTCCAAGGAATCCTCCAAGAAGAGAAGCAAGAAGAGATTAGTCTCCACGTCGTCTAGGTTAAGGAAACCTGATTCCTTAGCCCCCTATAGCCACTTCGCATGAGACTTCGGGCTGCTGCGCAGCTCATTGCCGAGAGGGCCAGTGCGCCAAGGGGTTTTTTCTTGCTACGCATCCTGAAAACCCGAGTCTGTCTAGAAAGCAGCCAATAGTACTCAACCAAACTCTAAGCCTCAAGTTCTGGAATAAATGGGTTGAAGTCGATGGAATGAGACTTGCTGGAAGGAGGGAATTAAGGCATCCCCCATCAACCAGTACGAGGTACCAGCTACGCTGAAAGATTTGGAAGAACTCAGGTGAAACAGATTGACTCAATAAGGATGGCCGACATGCAATAGTCAAGAGATCCTAGGAGAGGCCGACTTTGGGTTTAGGACTTCCTTTTAACAAGAGCATGAGCAGATGGATAGACTCAGGCAGCATAGACTTGACATAAACTGTGCAATGCAGGCGGCATTACAAAGGGCTCCCTAATGTCTAGAAGCTTAACCAATCGGTGGAGTAAATTGAGAAACAAGTACAGCTCTTAAGGTCCAACTATAATCCCAACTCATAATGTATGGAGTGCAATGAATGCTCTGTTCAAATGCGACACAATAGTTGCCAACAAGAAGTAGTAACCATAATCCTGTCCGGATTTTTGGAATATTTGATTTTTTTGGTCTTTTTCATATTTGGGGAAAGCTTGAAAAAGAATAAAATTGCTTATAGTACAACAAGTGAGGGAATGAGTGTCAAATAGAAAGCAGACTAGTCCCAAGCAGTGGAACATACCTTTGATCAATGGAAGGAAGTGCATGTAGGATGTGGACACTCGGGGGTGTGCTCCCTCAGGTTCAAAAGGTCATCAATTGTGAAGGACAAATGGAAGCTCTGCAAGGCTCGATAGGGAAAAGTGCTCAGGCACCAGGCTAACAACTGAGTAAGCGGGAGCCGGCACAAGGCTCAAGTGGAAAACAGAATGATGCAATGCAATCAAAACATGATATAACTAAGGGGAGTCCTTAAGGGATATGGCTAGCATAAGACAAAGTAGAGTATGAGTCTTTATCGCAACGTCATGGTGTAACTACAAAGGACTCCAAATCCTAAGGAAAAACAATGGCATGGGCACCAGAATGCACAAAGGGATTCTAACTTGGGTACCCATGTTCAGAAAATCCCTACCACCACATAACGACACTTCTATAGTAGTGTGAAAGTTCTGTGTTAGTTAAGAAGCGAGGTCGCACCTAGGGTTTATGAAAGTGGTCAAAAGGTCAAATGCATAATGCATGTGAAAATGACATCTAACCTATATGCCAGGTGTGAAACGTACCTGTCGTAGGTGTGAAATACTTGGAAACAACTTCTGCCGAAGAGATCTGGTAAAAAATACTACTCCAAGATGTTAGATTAGTCCAAAACGACGAAAAAGGATGAAAACTATAAACAAGTGGGTTTGGAAAATTATAAATAGTAACTAAAATTTACAATTTACAATTCATTTTTACTATTCACCCATTTGGAGCTTTGTGGTTAGTTTTCACCTCAAAGTTCAATTGCCGATTCTAGGAGCTACAAGTGTCCATTCATTGAGCCGTCCGGAGCAGGTTGGTAGTCTCATCCATACCTTTAATTTCATTACATTCATTTTAGTTTTTAGTGGTGGGATTTTTAGTTTGGCCAAGCCCTAAATGGCTTCGGCGCTACCCACCGACTATTACTATGCAGGTCGCGGGTAAGGCACAATATGCACATTCAACGCACAGGTTGACTGCGGGTACCCGCCCCTGTAAACAAATTAGCCTGCGGGTACGGCAGTGAAGTTGATTTTCCAAATAAAATTGACTAAAATCCTTTTTTTTCTCACTCCAGGATGGTTCTAGAGTGGAGGGAGAGGGAGCATGACCAAGTAGATGAGGCCGTGTGCAATGATGTGCAAGAACAACAATCATTGCAAGCATGTAGATTGTACAAATTCTGGAGTATAGGGGGTTTGAGGGCCCAAAACCTACTACTCCACCGCTTGATATATTATTGGGATGTTGATGCACAGAACTTCAATCTCAATGGGCAAATCCTCACACTGGGTGTGGAAGACATCTACTTCATTACCGGTTTGTCCCGTCGAGGTGAGGTGGCCAGTCTTCGGTCTCGTACTGTGGGTGGTGGGATCATCGTCCTTGATTACATAGCGCGGTATTGTCCTGCAAACAAGCAAGAAGTGGGAAGTCAGGTGCCCATCAATGCCATAGTAGATCTGAGCATGAATATCATTGTGGCTACCTTAGTGCGGATAACGGGTTCGAAAGATCTGTACCAAGCATCCAGGCCAGTGATGTTCTATGCATCACAATGCATGCAACCTATAGTATTTGATTGGTGTACCACACTACTGGGGTCTATGAAAACCCAATTGTCATAATGCGAAGAAGGGAAGGAAAAAAACTTTGGGTATGGCAGTATCTTGTGCAGCTTCTTTGAGAGAGTTACGGGGCTTAGTCCGAGGGTGGATGTCCCTCCTCATAGTCTCCGTGATCTAGCCCTAACCCGATGGGCCAATATCTTGACACAACAGGGTGGTGGTCATTTGGCATCACCATATACTCAGGAGTTCTTCCCCTGGTGGGACCGACAGGTCATTTCCATAGAGGACTATCCCTATGCAGGGATAGACTTCCACCAAGATCGGGACATGCCACTCCCACCAGACGCAGCGTTCCGAGACATTGGTGAGTACTCTTTTTGGGTTTTTGTGTATATTAAATTTTTATGGATTTTTTTATTATAGATGTGAATGCAAAAATATTTTTGGTGGTAGTATCATATGCTAATGTTTGACTGTTTGCTCGCAAACAAGGGCCCATTGAGACCTGATGACTTCTGGAGACATGGTCGGCAGGGTAGGGGTGATGAGGCAGGTGGTGCTATAGCAGAGTGCACTCTACAGACCTTGTGGCACAACCTATCCCGGATGGTTACTATGGTTCCACAGATAGAGGTGGAGCGACTACCTAAGGCCATGCAGTGCCAAGTAGTGGTGGTTCCGGGTGACTGGGTGCGGCTACTGTAGTGGGTAGCCAATGCAGTTCATTATTTCTATGAGACACATCCTATCGAGGTGGCAGCTAGGCCTCCTCATAGGGAGTAGATATCCCAGGATCTTATTTTTGTATCGATATGTATACTTTTGAGGGCTACAGTCTCCAGTTTTGTATGACAGTACCATTTTGGACATATTATTTATAAAAAAATTTGGTTATCCGGTTCTACTATATGTGTGTATGTACAAATGTGTGAATGTCTCTTTTATTTGTGTGCTTCATGGTGAATGTGACGAATGCCAATCTAATACATAGTTAGTGTATGCATCAGATATATGATTAACACTTCTCAAAACATGAATGTATGTAATTGAAACAAAATGTCGTTCCAAGAGTCTTACCCTTAGGAATTTCCATAGTAGTGTAGGGTCTTGCACACAGTACTTCCCATTCAGCTGAGACACAACTAGTTGTAAATCTAGGCATACTTCTAAAAACTGGATACCATGGGAAATGACATCCTGAAGTAGCTCAATGACGGCACTATACTCAGCCACATTGTTAGATGTAGGACCAAGACAAGCACCTCCTGAGGACACAACAAAGTGGTCAGGTGAGAAAATAACCCAGGCAGTAAAAGCAAGCTACTCCGTATGACGGCTAGCACCATCAGCGAACCCTAAGAATGTAGGAAACTCTATTGACATCTGTCAATCAAATGGAAGCTTATCATTAGACCTGAAAACCAAAAGAAAGCTAAACTATGTATAGAAGTAACTATACAGTAGTATACACAAGTACTAGCTTGAACCAAAGGTTCAAGCGTAATACCGCTTGAGGTAGAGCCCATTTCTAGGCTCCTTCAAGACAGTCCCCTCATAATCTTCCAACTCATAGGCTCCTTTTTCCAGGACACGCTTGACGATGTAAGGACCATGCCACATGGGGTTAAACTTTCCTGCCCCCAGGGGTTCTTTAGCTTGGTCATATAAGAGGACCAAGTCACCTTCAGCATACTGTCGGGGATGGACAGACCTATCGTACTGAACCTTAACATGACACTTGTTGGCATCTATAGCCACGACGGCATCTCGACATTGCTCGTCAAGTTGCTCAAGGTGGATTAAACATTGCTCAAGACCCGTCGTATTAGGGAGGAGCTCTATGGCCAGTTTAAGAGAAGGGATTTCGCATTCAATAGGTAAAAGTGACTCCACACTGTGAACCAGCTGAAACGATGAGAACCCGGTGGCAATCTTGACTGTAGTTCGATATTCCCGCAAAGCAGGATACAACATGATGTGCCTGTTGGTCTTGCTTTGTTGGATGGTACGCTGGAGAATGGTCTTTAAAGACTTATTAACTGCTTCAACCTGACCATTCGCTTGGGGATAATAAGAATATGAGTGTTCTTGATGAAACCCAACCTTGAGAGACAAATCCTCCATCATCTTGTTCTGAAAGTGACTGCCATGGTCAATGACAATCTCTTTCAGAATACCGAACCGAATGATAATTTGATTGAACATGAAATGGGCTACTGTAGCACCGTCGGCTTTAACGTTAGGCATGGCCTCAACCCATTTGTAAAAGTAGTCCATGGCCACTATAATATGGTGATGCCCCCCATCCAAAGCTGGTTTGCAATCCATGAAATCCACCCTCCACTTGGTGAAGGGACCGACGGTGACAACCAGATCAAGGGGCGCTGGATGCGAGCATATATTCCGAGAAAACACCTGGCAAGGGTGGCATCTCTTCACAGCATTAACACAGTCCTTAAAGATGGAAGGCCAAAAATAACTGGCTCGCATAATACATTGGGTTGTAGCAAGCCCGGATAAGTGGCCACCACACGCACCTGCATGGAAATCATTAAGCACCCAGTCCGCTTCTTTGTGTGTTAAGCAACGACAGAGGATAGAATCCTTTCCTCGGTGATACAAAGTGTCACCGACGATAGTATAATCTTTAGCGTGATGTTTCACATGCCGTTGCTCATCTTGTGAATAGTGTAGAGGAAACTTCGAAGTTTGGAGATATACAATGACATCCCCATACCAAGGGTCTTCAAACGAGATAAGAAATAAGTGCTCATCCACAAAGGAATCTTTGTGGATGAAATCCTCATCAAGTCTCGAAAGGTCCGACATAAGCTTAGAAAACACCAACGATTTCACCGACTTCGCCGAAGCAAAATTGAGATCGAACTCCTGAAGGATCACAATCCATTTATTATACTTCCCCCCAATAAGGTGTCGTGATAGCACAAACTGAAACGGATTGATATGCATGACAACTTTGGTTGTTCTAAGCAAAATGTAATGTCGTAACCGTTGGACTGAGTGAACAGTCGCAAGTGCTAGCTTTTCCACATGAGTATATCTTAGCTCAACGTCTACTAGATTTCGACTAAGGTAATAGATGACATGCTCGACAAGTGCGTCATCAACCTGAACCAAGACCTGGATCAATCCACTTGTACCTCCACCACTTCAATCCTCCATGGAATGGCAAAATCAAACTAGAATAGGAGTTTGGAAGGTGAACATAAAGGGTTCACAACTACAAGGATCAATGAGTGTAGACTCAAGATTGGGCAAAAATCCACTAGAGTTCTCTTACTCTTCTTTCTTCTCCCATCCATAAGCCATATGTGCTCAATATATAGTCCTCTCAAAGGAAAGTTAAAGGACACATCGAGGCATTTCTTGGGCAGATGGAGCGTCAAAGGTCACCCAACGACCGCTTTTTGGGAGTAAAAAGTAATAAACTAGTGATTTTTACCATTTTACATGCTACCCACAGGCTATAGTGATGCAACTCGCGGGTACTCCCACTGTAGTGATGCAGCAAGCGCACAAGGGAAAAAATAGGGAAAAATAGTGTCTAAAGGATATAAAATGGTTCTGAGTCAGTGGAATGGATCCTCTAGGCCAAAGAGTGCTGATTCTCACAAGGTGGAATATTACGTTGTAACAACTTACATGCACTAGGCAATTCTAACATTACACATGTGAAGTTTCAATGCATTTTGGTGTGAAAATGAATAGTAAGAGGCACCAATAGAGGTTCCCCCATTATATGTGGGACACTAAACTCCTTTGGTAAAAACGTTGAGGGATCGTGGTGCTCTTTGTCATTTTTTGGAATGTCGTAGTTATTCATGTGATGAAAATACTATGGCATGTTAAATATGGTGCATTTACATGAACATGGCACACTGGTAGTTGAATCACAACACTTGTTTATAATATTTATAGAGACTATCAAACTAATTGGTGTTTTAACATTAAGTAAGAGAATATTGAATAGTGCATTATTATAAATGTATTACATTGTAGTGTCGGTGCATTGATAAAATTGTAGTGTAATCCAAACAGTGCGTTGACTTACATTTCTCACATAAATAAGTTTTACACAATTTTTATTCAAAAAGTAATAATTTCAAATTTCAATGAATTTTACAAATGCTAATTTCATATAGATTGTTCATTTTATAGATATATGTTCCTAATGAAATTTGTATGTGAATCAGGGACGGACATAACAACGACATGCAAACCATATATATTTATAAATGAGTGAGAGGCCTCATATAGAGAGAAGGATTTTTTCCCTCATTCTATTACATCTCATACTAATTCATTTTCAAGGCATGTTGGCCTCCTTAACTTTAATGATGAGTCTGACACCCTCAAGGGGAACATGCACTTATTGGTGTATCTAGTTCACTGTTGGGATCATGGTAGCCATGAATTTAGGGTTAGTCTCGATATGTGGTACCAACCCACAGAGCCTTATTTCCACTTTATCATCAGGATGTTTAGGAAGGTTTCTAGTATCTACAATATGGTGTTGTAGGAGATATTTAGCTGACGTATTTGCATAGATATGTCAACATAGAAATCACTGCCCAAGTAAATTTTATATGGTTAGGTTCTAGTAGAATTTACAATCTTATGGAGCAAAGGAGGTTGGGTGCTTATCACTTATGATCACAACATTAGCACATCATGTATTTAAATAGAAATGCATTAGTTTTCCTATGATCTATTATCTAGATAGTTTCTTTTAAGGCATGATGTAATTAGGTGGTATGTCATTATTTTATGATAGTTTTTTATTGCTATAGATCGTTATTATAATGTGTTTGAGGGGACAAATATCTTCCACATGGCTTCATAGCTATTTACTTTATTTTTGAGAGGCTTTGAGTTCTCATTTTAAACTTTCAACCACCTCCCTCCTATATGAATTAATGTTGTGCGTATACTAGGAGTAATCAAAGAAATGGGAATACAAAATATCATACACTACAACATAAAATGGAATTTGGAATAAAAAATATCATACACTACAACATAAACTGGAATTTGTGTAGCACTAGATTTTTATGAAAATAAGATCACAGGATGATCTATGCACTGAAGATATTCCTCACAAAATTGCTAAGCAAAGATTGCACAATATAGTGAAAATTGAACAGATCTATGCACTGAAGATATTCCTCACAAGATTGCTAAGCAAAGATTACACAATATAGTGAAAATTGAACAGAATAGATGCACACGATATATCCTAGAAAAACCCACTATGGGAAGAAAACCAAGGAGAAGTGAGAACTATGACTCTATCACGGGATGATCTATGCACTGAAGATATTCCTCACAAAATTGCTAAGCAAAGATTGCACAATATAGTGAAAATTGAACAGAATAGATGCACAAGATATATCCTAGAAAAACCCTGTATGGGAAGAAACCCAAGGAGAGGTGAGAACTATGACTCTCTTTCCTTTTACAATATGTAATGCAAATACAAGGAAAGTGATACTCACTATGAAGTTACCTCTAATACTATGACCTCCACACATGACTCTCTTTTCTTGAAAGTCTACACATGACTAGGTTGGCATGTTTGGGTAATGAGAGCTCATGTGGAATCCACTCAATACTATGGTGCTTAATACCTAAAACAAGCCTTAGAAGGTTATGGACCCCAAATATGCAAAGTAACACATGCTCCTAAAATAGTCCCTACATGCCAATTCATCCAATTGTTCCATGTAGAAAACATCAAAATAGATGACAAATTCTACATTGATCAATTTCAAATCATAATGAGTTAAACATTTAAGAACATCAATATTGTAGACATTTTATGAGAAAGTGATTTTATCTTCATCCCCGTCTCTTCCAAACGACCTTCTAACTTATCCATATAAATACCAAAAATGATAGAAAATAGAAAACAACCTTATTTAACTCCTATATTAGAATTAATTTCCTCATCCTTCAAAGTTTCTAAACATAAAGTTTCTGTTTCTAAACAGACTTTCTGTTTCTAAACATGAGAACAACCTATTTATACAATCTTATCATAAAAAGCTCTCTACTTGAAATGGAGTTTGAACTTTCCGGCCAATATATAAATGGGTTTTCGAATGCCAACAAAGCAAACCGAAGTTAATTCTAGCCCGTTTAACTCTTTAATTATACATTTTCATTGTTAAATTATAATTTGTCCTTTTAATCTTCGACATAGTGAAATTAATACTATAATTATAATTTAATATGTACAACAACCTGTTTTCTCTATAATACTAAAAATTTCAATAACTAGAAACTAGGTTTTAATGAATATTCCCACAAATATATGATAAATGAACATTTTATGATAAATAAACATTTACTGTCATATTATAAATATGAAAATTAACCGCATCCCAATTTTAAGACAGCTGCTAATTTCTAGGGTTTACTCCTCCCAGGCAGCTGCTGCTGATTTCTAGGGTTCACTGCTCCCAGGCAGCTACCGTAACTTCTAGTGTTGACTCCTCCGAGGCAGCTGCTTTGGACGGATTACACGGGTTATCCTACTTTTTTTTCTTTCTCCGAAAAAATGCCAACTTATCCCATCAAATGCTTTCCTATACACGTCGTCCAATAGAACAAACAAGTCTTCTGACTGGTGGAAGTGCGTGGCGCTGCTTAGGACGCCGCCATGTTTTAATGGCGGTTTCTGGCAGCGGTATTTGACGCAACATTTGATCCGTAGTCAGAACGACCTTGATTTTCCGAGTGGAATCGAAAGTAGAGTCTTCGATGGTTTCCGAAAAAGTGTTGCCCAGTATAATAATCTTTTTCAAATTCGCAGGATCCCAGTTTACACACAATACATTGTCGATTAAATTAAACGGGCAGCGTGGCATGAAAAATAGCGTAGGTCTGTCCACTTTCCGTGTGCAGTCTTCGTCAATAGTGAGACAAGTACACTTGAACGCATTTATCGCCATTCGCTCGACTGTAGTGTGAACTGGATCGTAAACCTCGATATCATCCACCCATTCAAATCTGTCACGTAATAAAATCGCAAAAGCGAACTGCA
>BSBM01001355.1:1602500-1640000 GCA_027924585.1 Larix kaempferi | reverse complement strand
TAAGCTTCTTGAGTTGTAGGTGTTGTTCATGGTGCTTGAGCCTGAGAAGCTTCATTTAAGGCATGAGAAGCTTCTTGTTGTCCATATACCTTGGTCAGACCTCGAGACCCATTTTTGGTTCACAACTAACCTAGTCATCCCACACATAACACACTTGAAGTTGACTAATACTCTATAGATTTCATATGTGGTGGTCCTGGGACTCATTCATCGTGTTTGTGCCTAAGAAGCAAGAGTTAGTGTTGGAGGCTCTTGTTTCCCTCCACTAGCCATGGTTAAGGAGCCAAGATAAATCCTTGATGTTGAAGATATTATAATGGTAGCAATATTCAATTCATATGCAAAAGACTCCTTGTAGAGGGATAGTGTCATGGATTCTATGTGTTAGTGATGAAGCTTGAGGTCTAGAATTTTCAATTAAGGCCCAAGTGGAATTCAATTGAGCTCAATATGCTTCAATAAGATCTCGAGGAACATGTTTTCATTCTTCGATGGTGTTCAATGATTTTCAACATATCTATGGTCTTGCATGGTAGTTTGAGGATGCATTCATGGCATTTGATCTTTACAAAATATGTTTTTTGTCAAAATGAAATTCAAATTGCCTCTTTGATGAGTCCTCCTCTACAAGATTTCATTTATTGCATGAATGTCACAGACTCACAAAAACTCTAAACAACACTCAACGACATGCAACTACAAATAATGGCATGCAAATATAACCCCAAACCAAGCAAAGGTTGATTTATGCATTGATATAGAGAGGTGGCAGTAGGCACACAATATGGAGAAACAATGAGTTAAAAAAAACATTTGGACCAAAGTACCACAATGGGTATTAATAAAATTAAAAAAAACAATTTTTGGCTCATGAATTGTCTTCAATTTGATGGGTGGCATGATTATGATCATGTAACCTCCCTCTGTCCTTCCAAACATATGTGGTTTATCACCACATTTCTCTTCGAAACTAGCCATCAAAATACATATAAAAATAACATGTCTTTACATCCTCTTCCATTTAAATCCTTGTCGCATAGTCATAAATAAGGATTATTATGCATGCACATCCTCAACTTAAAATATCAATTGGGTCAAGGCGCATAGACAACCATAAATTATCATATGTGTCAAGACAGAAAGAGTAATCCCTTCCAATAAAAAATAAGACCCACCCTTCAAACTTCATCACCGAGTCCAATTTATGCAAATATTTTCAAAGTGTGGGAAGGTTTGGCATTAAATGGTGTAAACGTTGGGGAATAAATGGTGTAAACATTATATAGAGGCACATGCACGTGTTTAAGTGCATGTGTGCTAGTTACGTGTACGCGCTAAAAAGACACGTGCGAATGCCTGTTACTAGTTAAAAAAATTAGAGTTCTCTGTTTCACTGGAATTCTACCAAAAAACATGGGTTTCATTTCTTCCATGGGTTTCGAGCTCTTGCGGGTTTCTTATTGGCTCACACTCATTGATATTTTGGACACTCATTGATCTATTGGACACAAAATCACCGTTGGAATCTAACAAACATCTTCAGTGGTCTTGGAATCTAGTGGATTCATTCAAGCTACCAGTTTCCATTGCAAGTGGAGATCATTTCTATAGGTATGATGAATTGTAAATCATTATTTTCATTCCCAAGATTTGAGATTCTCCCATGCCTTTTTGTTTTTATCATATGCCTATAGCAATATCCATGCATAGACAACAATGAATTTGACAAGAAGAATCTCCAAGTTCACATCTCAAAAAACTCATATGAAAACTAAATAAGATGAACTATGCGACCTCCTCATTGTGTAATTAGTTCCCAAGTTAATTTGTTCTTTTCACCTCATATTGTGCTAGAAAAAAATACTACACACTCACTAAACATGACTAAAAATATCGCTTCAACTCATCCACAAAACCTCAACTCTCTCATCTCTTATTCAATACCATTGTATGGAAGGAGGATATCTGTAAGTATATGCACCTTTCCTTTCTCTATAAATCCAAATATGATAATATTCACCCATATTCATCGTCCTTACAATATCCCCTCACCTTTAATAATGATTTCTTTTCCAAAAACCAAGACTTTCCCACTTCATGCTCTATCCAACATGATCATTGGTATAGTCCCTACACTAGTACAAAATGAGAGATAAGTGACAAAAAAAATGACCAAAATCCGCATATAAATTACCACTTTTGAGTTGGTGGCCACTGGTAGCAAATTAGCAGTCATATATCACGCGACAAAAAATGTGGTCATATTTAACTTGGTCATTTATAGCTTATCTTATGGTCATATATTTGGTCGTATATTTGGTTATTAATTTGGTCATATATTTGGTCATTAATTGTCACAATTAATGACCACATTTTTTGTCACATGATAAATGACTCTTAATTTGCTACCAACGATCGCCAACTCAAAAGTGGTCATTTATATGCATATTTTGGTCATGTTTTTTGTCGCTTATCTCTCATGTTGTAGTGGTGGTCATTTATATGCAAATTTTGGTAATTTTTCTAGTCATTTATCTCTTTTTAGTGGTTTCAAAATATAAATAGGGCACGGAGGAATCGAACCACCAACCTCCTGCCTATAAAATAGGTGCTCTACCATTGAGCTAGCACCCTTAAATAGAATTCCTTATGGATTGATAGGAGAATAAAATTTCAGACAGTTAACACCATCTTGCCAAATTCTGGAAAAGGGTCACATACCTAGGTAAGCAACAAAGATTACCCAATAGTCACAAAAAATGGTCATGTTAATGATAACCTTATTTTGCCAAAATCTCTCAAAAATCAAGAATGCGGTTGTATTATCAAATTTTTCTCTGAGTGGTTCCAAATCAAGAATTACAATTGTGTTTTCCTGATATTGGGAATCTGTATTTGCTCCCATTGTCTTTTCCTGATCTTGGGCATCTGCATTTGTTAGAATGCAATGACGACCTATGTCATATTCAAATGTAGATTAGCTTGGCCCTCTTGACCACAATGTATATCATGTGTGTCAAACAGTTTTTGAGTGTAAATTCAACTGATCTAATAAAAATAGATATGTTTTGAGGAAAGGAAAAGAAAAGACAAAAAAAATGAATTATTATATTCTCCAAATATATTGATTTTTAACCAAAACTTATATAATGAATAAAAACTGATGCAAGTACTTAACCCATACCTAGAGCTTTTGGAATTTATATTGAAGGGTGTAAGTTTTTGTGATAAAAGTTTACAAATAGTGTTGCAGTGTAACATCTAAGTAAATGTAAGTAGCTCTCCTGAGTTCATCTATTGCACCCAGAAAAACAAACATGTGCAAACAAACTCACTAAAACAATTATAAGCACGGAGAACTTACAATTCATAAGCAACAATAATCAACAAAAGAGGAGCATTCACTTTTTCTACAAATGTATGGGCTTCACATTGAGTATCCAGATTCCACTTTATTTACAATCTACACGAAAGGATTTCCCAAAAAAAAAGTAAAACTTGACATATTAAAAGTCAAAATAAACTATAGTTTTTTTTTTGTTTACTGAAAATTATAGCCACTTTTATAGTTCCAAGTTTTAACAATAAAATCATCGAAAGATAATTAAATACATAATAGCCTCTACCTTACAATTTTTCATTGTAATAAAATTAACTAAATATATAATAGCCTCTAACTTAAATTTTTTACCCTAAGAGAATATAAGAACTGGTTTTAGCCAGCATCTAGGATCGCTGTCAATGGATCATCTATAGATATGTTGCATATCTTGTAATGGGAGGAAGCTTTGCTAAAATACAAAAGCAGGAAAGTTCTAGTAAATCTCGAAAAGTCCCACGACAGCAAGAAAAAGATAAAAAATGCTGTGCCAAAAGGACAGGCTACTAGAAAAATAGCAAAAGAGCTTGTCCATGACTACCTCCTTCTAAGGGGAGAGAATAAACTGAAGAACTCTCTTGGCTGCTCAAAACTAAGATCGATACCATTAATATGCTATTTAGCACAAGAACCGTAAGATTCATCCATAACTACCCCACTCTTCTATTCATCAACAAACCAAATGTTTTGGGGTTCTAGCTTCATTATGAATCTCAAGCTACATGAGACTGTATTTGATGCAGGGAATCCAACACCTTCAATGGAGCATGTACCGATATATGAAATAGCAGTAACATGACCATTGTTAATTGTAACACCTGCTAATCTATAATTAGTCGCAACATCCAAATCTAGGATGCCCTTGGCAGGGTTCAAATTAGCATTGTACTCCACTGTAGAAGCTGGACTTGCAGGAATGCAGCTCAAAAACTTTGAGAGGATTTTAGAGGGTTTGGCATCTTCATTATGGAATGCAAAAATAATTGTTTTTTATGAGATTAGTTCCAATCCATTCATCTGTGGCCCAAGCTCCAAAGCAGAAGTTCTTGAATTTTCTAGAACCTTTACAGGTAGTGAGTCCTTACCTAAACATGTTGCTTGTGTTAGTATTCCTATAGCATTTTTAGATGATTAGTTCCAATCCATTCATCTGTGGCCCAAGCTCCAAAGAATATGTTCTTGGATTTTCTAGAACCTTTACAGGTAGTGAATCCTTACCTAAACATGCTGCTTGTGTTAGTATTCCTATAGCATTTTTAGATGTTGAGTTTTCACTTTCTTAAACATGTTCTGTAATTGATGGCTTACTGGAATCCAATACGTATTGTTCAGACAAAGTATGATTATTCATTTTAGGATTGGACATTTTATTTCTCATGAACATGGCTAGGCTAGAATTCCCAGTGCTTTATGATGGTGTCAAGTCCCAAGACAATGACTGGAAGTCATTCGTACAATTGGTTTCATCTTTCATGCTTGTCTGAAAGATGTTAATGGGCACCTCAATTATCTCTGAAGTTTTGTTGTTTCTGAATAGCCCATACGAAGATGAATACAGAAGCATTGATCTTAAGTTATGACTAACAACAATGCTTTTAACATCTTCAACATAAATATAAACAAAGGCAGAGTTTGTAGCATCTACAGTTTGATCATGTTTTTGAAAAGACAACCCTGCACCCAGTAGACGTGACTTAAGTTGTTAAATATTGGATTTTAAATTATTTTCACTTTGTAGTAGTATCATACAACAATCTTCAAAGAACACAATATGCTTTTTCATTGTAATTTGGTTTTTATAGTGTCAAGAAAATCTTCAACATGTACATACCATCAATTCGACCAACCATATGTGTTGGAAAAAAATCAAGTGCAGAACCTTTATTTTCCCTCGCATTCTGCATCCAAATTTACTTGGTGAGTAGGGAAAACAAATATCCATTTTTCTCCTCTTCTGCAACTAATGAACATCAAAACCTAATAAATAAATCTATAGACATGCAAACAAACCTATTGATACATCCCACAATTCAACAAATTAGCGAGAAAACAATGGCAACAATTACTGTTGACTCAAATTTGACAACAAAGTTGTTGATCTTTCCCAGCCACAAGAATGTGGCTATAGTAGGTGCAATAGGTATGTCAGGTAGAAGATTGTCAAGTCTTTAAGAATCAAAAGCATCTATTTTGGAATGTCTAAAACATTAAACAAACAAATGATTGTTCATTTTCATCTACTTATAAAGTTTTTTCTCACCTCTGAATCGCATTTCTTCCCATCAAATCGATCAAAGTGCAGTTGCTGCATTTCTGGGCCACATGTAGAACAACTATTACTATCAAACCAATCATCTAATGTATTCTCTAAGTGCCTTACAATTAAATCTTTTTCAGTTCTTTCTGCGGAATCTTTTTCAGTTAACATAGCTAGGCTAGAATTCCTAGGGCTTGATGATGGTGTCAAGTTCTGAGATAGTGACTAGAAGTCATTCACACAATTGGTTTCATCTTTCATGCTTGTCTGAAAGATGTTAATGGGAAACTCAATTATCTCTGAAGTTTCCTTGTTTATGAATAGCCCATACAAAAATGAATACAAAAGCATTGATGTTAAGTTATGACTAACAACAATGCTTTTAACATCTTCAAAAGAAATAGAAACAAAGGTAGAGTTTGCAACATCTACAAATTGATCATGTTTTTGAAAAGACAATCCTGCACCCAATAGACGTGACTTAAGTTGTTAAATATTGGCTTTCAAATTATTTGCACATTGTAGTAGTATCATACATCAATCTTCAAAGAACACAATATGTTCATTTTCATCATACTTATTAAGTTTTTTCTCACCTCTGAATCGCATTTCTGCCCATCAAATCGATCAAAGTGTAGTTGCAGCATTTTTGGGCCACGTGTAGAACCACTATTACTATCATACCAATCATCTGATGTATTCTATGAGTGCCTTCCAGTTAAATATTTTTCAGTTCTTTCAGCAAAATCTTTTCAGTTAACATAGCTAGGATAGAATTCCTAGGGCTTGATGATGGTGTCAAGTCCTGAGACAGTGAATGGAAGTCATTCACACAATTGGTTTCATCTTTCATGCTTGTCTGAAAGATGTTAATGGTCACCTAAATTATCTCTGAAGTTTCCTTGTTTATGAATATCCCATACGAAGATGAATACACAAGAATTGATGTTAAGTTATGACTAACAACAATGCTTTTAACATCTTCAACAGAAATAGAACAAAAGCAGAGTTTGCAGCATCTACAATTTGATCATGTTTTTGAAAAGACAACCCTGCACCCAACAGACGTGACATAAGTTGTTAAATATTGGCTTTTAAATTATTTGCACTTTGTAGTAGTATCATACAACAATCTTCAAAGAACACAATATGCTTTGTCATTGTAATCTGGTTTTTATAGTGTCAAGAAAATCTTCAACATGTACATACCATCAATTTGACCAGCCATATGTGTTGGCAAAGCTTCAGGTGCAGAACCTCTATTTTTCCTCACATTCTGCATCCAAATTTACTTGGTGAGTAGGGAAAACACATATCCATTTTGATCCTCTTCTGCAACCAATGAACATCAAAACCTAATAAATAAATCTACAGGCATGCAAACAAACCTATTGATACATCCCACAATTCAACAAATTAGTGAGAAAACAATGGCAACAATTTCTAGGCATCCTATGCATGTTAAGGTATTCCAATAGCCTAATCCTTCAATCCGGGCTTAATTTGTCCATTTTTGGGGATATCTTAGCCTCCCAACAGTAATGAATCTCATATATGGGAAAGTCCAGTTATAGTTTCGGCAGTAAATATCCCCATTAGACAAATTATATGCAGTCACATGGGTGAGAAAGAAGCAATAAACCCACATCACTTTCACTTTCTGCCAAGACGAGTACATGTTCATGCAACTCAATTTTTTCTATAGCAAGAATCAAATTTAGATATTCAATTCTGGTTTTTTAAAATTCTAATTTCTTGTTATTGAGGGCTATTCCATGCTTAAAGACTTTTTTATATAGCTTCTATAGATGTTGCTTGTGTTGGTTCATATCTACAGAAAATACCAAGTTATCAATTTAAACAATAACAAAATCTAAATATCTAAACACATCTTCCATGAGCTTCTAAAATTTTGAGGGAGCTTAAATACCCTCGATGTACCCAAGTCCCCTTATTTCAAAACGTGTCATCCCCATCCCCAATCCCAAGTGTACCCTATAAACTTAGCTAATATTTGTTTGAGTTATATTTTCCCCCCTCCAAATTTGAAAATGTTGCCTTTGCTTAAAATCTGGTTGAGCTCTACCTATTCTAGGAACTATATGACAATGTTGCTCAAAAGAGTACACAAGGCACATCACTACCTCTTGGGATTTCTTCAGCTCAACAAAACACACTTATCACTTAGATAACTTGAAATCCATAATTTTGAATTGAATCTAGACTAAATCGACCTAGTTTGGTGCCGATCTAAGGCTGAGTGTATAGTTGCATGATCTAGTTTACGACTACATGATTTTCATTTGGTAGTTATAAGACAATTTTCTTGGTGGCTATACAATTTCCATACTATGAGTTTGTATGACGATGGATGACATGATTTTGGCAGCTGGTAGCTATGTATTACAACAGTGGCTCCTTTAAATCAAAGGCAACAGCTAGTTTGACAAATGGAAACTCTTTCAAATTGATACTCCTGTCGTTGTGCCCTTTTTTATCACTAAAATAGATCCACGATTTTCCTTTAACACGTATTCTAGAGGCACTTATTTCTTCTAAACTTCATTTACATTTCCAGTGTAATCATGATCATGAACAAATAGGATTTTAAATGCTTGCATGAACTCTGGATCTTTCCACTCTAATAGCATGTAGCAGTTAGTAATAAATAACAAGGACATGCAATTAATGATTTGGTAATGAACGAACCATGAAACCCTAGGTTAATGTGATGAACAAATAAAACAATAAAGCATGCACAAAAACCAATGTAGGATGAAACATGGACTCAAGAATGATATTCTTCAAGTCACTGAATATAATAACACTGAGCCTCTTTTATAGAGCTACATACATTGGTACCTTGTTGTTGAATTCTCTCGAGTCAATTTACATTGTTAGAGATCTACCTGTAGAAAGGCATCTAGAATGCGTAACCTTTTCTTTGAATTGGATTAGCCAAGTAGTGAATTCTCTTGGGTCAATTTGCATTGTTAGAGATCTACTTGTGGAATAGCATCAAGATCTATAATGGGTAACATTTTCTATGAACTGAATTATCTAAGTAGTGAATGTATTTTCCTTGCTTTTGCTTTAAGGTTTAGCCACCTAACCTTTTACATGATAAATGTTAAATTTGTTAACATGTTATTATCACTAACTTTAATAGAAACATCATGAACCCAATAATTTATACAAATATTTGAGTTGACATTACCCCAACAACATATACCAAAAGCAGCCAATAGAATAAATCAGTTCATCATGACTGCAGAAGTGCATATGGAATCCTGAAGCAGATCTAGCACTAAGACACCATATGTAATATTTGACAAGTAAATACATAAGCTTAAGACTTCTTAAAATGAAAACCTAAGTATCTATAAATAATTCTGAAACCAAACCATATAGAAATATAAACATACCGTGACATGACAAGGAGACACGGTTGTAGAGAGTTTCCAATCTAAGTTTTCTCCAATAGGGGAGTGTACAAGTAGCCACAAGTGCATATTCCTTCTCTTCACTGCTGACACTCTGGGGAAAAATCATGCATACTGAGAATCAGTAATTTGATATTTTCAACATGAAGTATTCAGGGATGAAAGTAATGATAAAATAATTTTATTAATGTCCAATAAATGACCACAAAAGTGGGTCAATGTGACTCTGCAATTCCATCATATCAAATCCCCAGAACGGACTGAACACTTTTCCTAACTATTAAGGACAAGAAATATTGCAACGATCATTCATCTACAGCATCCAACAGCTGGTACTCATGTGTTGGTTTCAAAATGAACTGTGGGATGGAAAATACTGTGATGGCTCTTGGATTTGAGCAAATATTGTTAAGTTAAATAAAATCAAACGGAACAGGAGCATTTCACACAGCCAATGGAACATTTGTTCAATACACGCAGCTAATGGAACATGTTCTTAATGAAGGAATTGGCCAGACTAGGTTAGTTAAAAAATAGGTCTATTATTACGGCTGGTTTTCCTTATTGATTTTCCAAATAAGCTTATGTATGTATCTTGGCCCTGCACGGGGGCGTCTCATGGATCACGAAGGCTGCATTAGATAGGAGGAGTGGGATTATTCCATAACTTGGAGACTTAACTATGCGCACTTTGATAAAGAGCATAAGTACTTTATTTGGCTTGCAAAGAAAAATAAATAATGATCTTGTTACCTCCTTGAATATATAGAGAGATAATTTTAAGGTGTGAATAGCAAAATTCATGATCGGACAGGGTTGTTACAATGCATATTATATTTGGGTTGTTAATAACTTTGACACGATTACATCTGATTTTCTGTGAAATTCAAAGAATCCTAACAATTTTGACAAAACTAAACTTGTTACAATGCATGTTATATTTGGGGTGTTAATAATTCTGACAGGATTCCAGCTGAATTTTTGTAAAATTCAAAGAATCCTAACAATTTTGGCAAAACTAAACCTGTGCAGATAAGACCAACACATGGATTTCGTTGTTAACGCCATAAATTTAGTATTTCTTTGCACTATTTGCTCAAAACTAATTCCTTCTTCCTATGAGTATTCTGAAACGATAACTTGGTGACTGATTTTGAAGTGTTAAAAAGAGCAATAATCATTGTCCCAATGGAAAAGTTTGTCATGTTATTTCTTTAGGAGGTACAAGCAATTTACTGTAAATGACTTTCCATCATTACGACTGTCTTCATCATGCACAACAAAATGCCAATTTGGAACGTAGAGACTGTATGTTGTTGCAAAGTAAACGAGGAACACAGATATTCCAACAAGCCTAACAAAGAAATGACCAAATCAGAGAAAGAGATGAAATTAAATTAACATGTAAAATTCCCCATAAAATCTGGCACGCGAAAGAAAGGCAGTTGCACACAAGGATTTTGATGTGCTTACCAACTCCAAATATATATCTTGAATATGGAAAAACGCTCAGGAGTAGATTTGTAGGCCTTGTCCTTGATGTTGTTATCTCCACTAGTGACACCACCAGGTAAGCCAAAGCGATCCTCTGATTCATACCACGTATATTCTTTTATTTCTAGTTAACATTTGCTCAGAAAAAAATATACTAAATAAAACGTCTAAGCTGATCGGTCTAGGTGATAAGTCCCTAGTTCCCTTTATCAATTTTGACATTGGATTGTCACACTGAAGGATCAATTTTATCTTTCAGCCTTATTGGTCATGGCAGGGGAGATATGGATTGGAAATTCCTTAGCAGTGGCCTAAAATTCTACATAACCACAGAGGATCAGTTTACCCACTATGATAAAATCCCAATGAGACTGAAAATGTGTACAATGCTGGAAGTTTTCTCAGTACCCCTAAATTGAAAGAATCACTCAGTAGTTACAAGATTACACATACAGATGACTCTGTGAGAATAGACCTATGGATGATGGCCACCTTTACTCTAAATAATAACATCTCATTCCTATTGATTATGCTACTTACAATTATGTTACCACTAGCTTGCATTCAATGTTACCTGCAGAATGCCACACCATCTTATTTTTTTCATATCTACTCCATAAGACAAGTCATCTGGTGCATGCGAATAACCACCTGCAAGAGTAAAGTACATCAGCTGTGAGAACTTGAAAGTTGGATGATGTATACATGTAACTATGTTACGATAAGTACCTTGCAGAAGGATTCCCCAGAAGAGAAGCTTCAAAGTTCTCACAGTTACCTTCTTATTTGTAGGCGCTATCTTTGTGATTATCTGCAAAGATTTTACCAGTTAGCTTCTGATGATAGGATTCTACGGAGTGCAGTAATTGATTACAGAAAATGATAGGGTTGTTTCCTAGAGTCTTATGTAGAGGAAAACTTAGTATACTGGCTTAGCATAAGTTTGTGAGAAATAGCCCTAATGAGTGAATTCTGCAATGTTGATGGAGGTGAACATGGTTAGATATGAACTATTTATGACATGAATGGCTAGATAAGTTCCTGAAAGTACTGTTTTCCATTTTAAGACAATTATTCTAAAATTTTTCCGAGACTGTGTATTCCTAAAAGTGGTGTTAATAACAAAACAAAACATCCAGATAAATAGTAAAAACACTATTGTCTATAACAGCTTGTAGATTTTCAAGCAATTTCTTAATTTATAATAAAAATAAGACCTTTTCCCAACCATCGTACCAATATCCAAGCAACTATAATAACTTATTTTTGTAATAAGACCATTTTCCCAAAACCCAGTAACCATTATAAAAGATTGCTTTGATTTGTGAACACACCATTAGTGTAATAGGTCTATTGATTGTAAATTATTTCTATGGAATCATGCTATATTTTATTTACTGATCTATTTTATCCAATTTAAGGGTTGCCAAGAACAGTTAAAAACAACTGCTGGACTACCTTGAAAGTAAGAGCAATTGCCACTCCTACAATGAAGTGAAAGAAATGAATAACAAAATATGCTAAAGTACACCCATTCCAAGGTGAGTGATTGATTTGTGGCCATTCGCCTCCTGCATCATCCATCAAAATCATCACCGGCACAAAATTCCATATCATCATTTTAGTACTTAATTTAACTGGCCCTAATCATAGAAGAAAACATGATTTGAAAACCTCAAAAGCCAGAGAGATATTATGCAGTAGTTTATTCCACCATTTTGAGCTATGAAGATAAGACCAACTGAACATAACTAAAAATTAACTCAGGAAAATGAGGCCTGGGATTTAGTTTTGATGCTTTTATAAAGAAACAAGGCAAGTGGTAACCTCATCAGTTTTTGAACATCACTATATATATCTATTCCGCAATTCTTTAGCCATGAAGATAAGACCAACTTTCAACACAAATATAAATTCAACCAGGAGAACAATGCCCGGGGTTTTGTTTTGATGCTTTTATACAGAAACAACAAGGCAAGCGGTGGCCTCATCAATGTTTGAACATCACTATATATATATCGATTCCACCATTCTTTACCCATGAAGATAAGACCACCTTTCATCACCAAAAAAAATTCAACCAGGAGAACAAGGCCTAGGATTTTGTTTTGATGCAATACAAAGCAACAAGGCAAGAGGCGGCCTCATCAGTATTTGAACCTCACTATGTTAATCTATTCCACCATTCTTTAGCCATTAAGATAAGACCAATTTTCATCACAAATAAAAATTCAACTAGGAGAATAGGGTCTGGGCTTATGTTTTGATTCTTTTACAAAGCACCAAGGAAAGTGGTGGCCTCATCAGTGTTTGAACATCACTATATATATCCATTCCACCATTCTTTCCCCATGAAGATAAGACCAACTTTCCTCACAAATAAAAATTCAATTGAGAGAACAGGGCCTGAGCTTTTGTTTTGATGCTTTAAACAAGGCAAGTGGTGGCGTCAGTTTGAACATCAATATATATATATATATATATATATATATATATATATATATTCCATCGTTTTTTAGCCATTAAGAGATAAGACCAATTTTCATTACAAATAAACATTCAACTAGGAAAACTAGGACTGGGATTTTGTTTTGAAGCTTTTACAAAGCAACAACAAGTCAAGTGGTAACCTCATCAGTGTTTGAACATAATTATATATAAGTTCCACCATTCTTTATCCATGAAGATAAGACCAACTTTCAACAAAAATAAAAATTCAACGAGGAAAACAAGGCCTGGGCTTTTGTTTTTATGCTTTTACAAAGCAACAACAAGGAAAGTGGTGGCCTCACCAGTGTTTAAATATGACTATATATATCTATCTATTCAACTGGGTATTATCATGATGCATTTTCATGGAAACAAGCAAACAAACATACTGAAATCTCTACTTCACAATCATAAGCATAATCTACTAAATCAAACATTATAAACAACAGAATGCACTTGGAGCTCATCATTTTTAAGCATGTTCAGAGGTACAGATAGAATACAAAAGTATTCAATTCAATTTGTGTGGAAGAGAGAAAGGTACTGCAATGGTGATGCCTCTGAATACATCCAAAGTAGCAACTCTAGTCTTGGTTTCATTGGTGAGTATTACAGGAGTCGTCTACCCATCTTGAATAATGATAACAATGGTGCTCTTTGTTGTTGATTGCTGCTAGTGATGATTTCCATTGAGTGGTTGCATCTTCCTCTGTATCGAATTCCAACTTACAGGAGGACAAGATACTAACGCGGAATAATCATTGAAGTCTTCTTAATATCTTCTCAATGAATGAATGAAATATCCTTCACAGGTAGATGCTAGATCACATGGTGCATTGAGGCTTAAAGTGGAGTGAAGTAGACTTTTCATTAAAGTTTGAAAAGGAAGACCTAGCTTTTCTCTTTGACACCAGTATGTAATAGTTTGATTCTCATATGTAAAATATTGGGTAAGATTTGCTATATTCAAGATAGAAACTTGAATTCTAGGTAGAAACAAAACATGATTTCCATGATAAAACTTGTAATCTAGGTGGAAACAAAACATGGTTTCCAAGATAGAATTTGTAATCAAGATGGAAACAAAACATGATTGATGGTCGAAGAATAATACTGAGAACACATTGTACGAAGTGATAGCACCATTTTTCGTACTAAAGGTATCGGTTTCTATAATATTTTTCATGGTCGTGCACTTCCACAAATCATATTTTGAAAAAAAATCACATTTTTCCTTTTAACAGTTTTTTTGGTCCAACTCCAGCGTGTTATGGACTACCCAAATATTATGGCCCTAAAAACCATAATACCATGGACTACCCAAATAATATGGCCCTAAAAACCATAAATCATAAACATAAATTTGACTGGGAAAGTGTATCAAGCTTCAACTACTTGATCTCGGTGGCAACAGTTTGATAGGTTCGTTAACAATTCAATTGAGTTCACTTCTACCGTTTCAAGAATAATACCGAGAACACGTTGGAAAAAACGAAAATACCATTTTTTGTACGAAAGGTACCGGTTTCTATAATATTTTTCATGGTCGTGCACTTCCAC
Source organism: Larix kaempferi (assembly GCA_027924585.1). NCBI lineage: Eukaryota > Viridiplantae > Streptophyta > Pinopsida > Pinales > Pinaceae > Larix > Larix kaempferi. The sequence goes on along the minus strand of BSBM01001355.1, from coordinate 1,625,377 downwards.
GAATCATATTTAGAAAAAAAAATCATATTTTTCCTTTTAACAGTTGTTTTTTGGTCAAACTCTAAATTGCATTTCAGAGAAATAAACCACCATCCAGCACCCATTCCATCCAAACTTGGAACTCAAACCGATTATTCTAATCTTGGTGTAGGTATAACCTAAGTTCATGTACCGTAGACTTGAGAAGGAAATTTAATACTAAAACGAAACATGATTCATTTTTTTCTAATTTTATTCCTAGTTTCAATTGTTTTAATGCCTCCTTCGATTCTACTTCAGAGATATTTGTTTGTAAAATATAAATGGAAATCCAGTGGTACATAGAGAGGTTGATGTGCTTGATTAAATGTCAATCCCATACCCTCATACATGATAGAATCTAGTGGAAACATTGCAATCTTGAAATCATGATAAAGTTTTAAGTCTATTGAATTTTGAATGCGATCTAATCTCAGTCAACTGGAGTTTGACTCGACCCAAAATGAATCGGCTTGTTTTGAGTGTGATCCAAGTCAAACTTGTGACAGGTAAACCTTGCTATTGTAGTGTTTCACCTTCATTAATTTGCTTGTTTTTCGTCCTTTGAATGTCACAAAGTCAGCATGCAGAATAGTTGGATGATGCATAACTATCACATATACTAAAAAGAATGATAATTGAAAGCATCATAAATGTGTAAAAACAAGGTATTAATAATGTCACTTAAACAACATGTAATGCCACAAGTAATGTTTTTGTTTTCTTACAAAAGTGATAACAGGACAATTGTAACTTGTAGCTTCCTACAACAGATGTAATTTGTGCAAGAAAGAGAAAGAATGGAAGGGATGCATAAATAGAGTATAGATCCTTTAAGATCCAAGATCTAGCCACATAGATCCTTTAAGAGGTGTCTAAATAGTGTATCATTGGCCCTGGCTAAATTATTTCGCATTTTTCACCCTAGCCAGTTAGGAAAGTCTTACTACCCAATGATAAGATCCTTTGGTGTTTCCTCGCTCATCATTGTTTTAACTTGCAACAGATTTAGCAAAAAAGTCTAGGTTTCACATTGATCCTTCAATTGAGTTATGAGGTAGGTTCGAAGTTAGGACTAAATGATCAAAACATTCAATAATTGATAAATGTGTGTTTCCACAAAGAAAGATGCATCAGATTTCATTGTGCAATCAAGATTGAGAAAGGCCCTCTTGGTTGGTGACTTATTGGACTCCATTTTCCTTGGGTTGGATTGGCACCTGTTATATGATTGGTCTCATTTTACTCCCATCACCTTGCTAGCAAAAACACAAAAAAAAACAATGTTTTGCTAGGGTTACTTTTCATATCACCTCCGTGTCTCATTGTCTTAACCCTAGTAAACACAAAGATACGACAACAAGAATTTGCTAGGGTTACTCTTCATATAACCTCTATGCCTCATTGTCTTAACCCTAGTGATAATATTTTTTTAGGCAAGCCCCTCTTCAACTAGAGAAGAGCTAGCCTAAAATGAAAGGATCTTTGATAAGGTGACAATGGCAAGCATCCTATAATTCCACCTGAGTTGCACCTAGTGGATTTGTACTTTCATCAATCATGTGTGGATTGGGGAGGTGACACCCTTCACTCAAGAAAAATAATCGATCATTATTCCCTTTTATACAACAATTAACGAGTATTAAACACTTTTATATACTGTGTGTTTGATCATCATGATGTAGTGACTAGTTGTATCAATATTTTGTAAATGTTCTAATTTCTAAAATAATTGGATCTTTTTGTCTATATTTCATTTTTATATTTGTAAGTTGTAATTTTTTAATATATATATATATATATCAAATGTGTCCCCTATGTCTTGTTTTAGGAGCAATGTGTCCTATGTTGGATACTCATATCCATGTGTTTGGCATGTCTCTAACATTAACTCAACTAAAACAGAGTCAACTTCCATAATAAGAGGACAACCAAGAGTTCCAAGTATATTGTCCTCTTGCGAATTTATAATAGATTCTCTTATATCGTGTTCATTTTGTGACCTTGTTGAAGTTCCAATTTCCTTGGAAGCAAAAAATTGAGCCATATTCACTACTACCATTTGTGTTGCTTGAATTAAAATTGTTACAATTATCCTCACTTTTTCAAAAGACATTATGATTAACTCTCTAGGATAGAAAAACAAACTGGAGATAAACAAAGCGATGATCTTGGAATTCCTCAATAAGAATGCGCAACATGTCATACTTGTAGACCATGGGTACACAATTCAACTCAAAACATAATGCAATCCATTCAAACTTAAATATTATTCAATAAATCATTCCTGATTATAAAGGACTCACATATTTTGGAGTTGTCACAAAACCTAGAGTCATGGTTTCATGGGTATGAGGGCATGGAGAATATCAATATGCATGTAACTAATACATATTTCCAATATTTGGGTTTGCTAGTATGGGGGTGCATGTTGTACAAGAAATTAGTTGTTCTCGAGTCTTCATTCCTTGAGCCTACTTCTGATTCATTGAATTTATGGTCGTCCCTTCTTACCAAAGTCTCTTGTTTTTTGCTTATTAGCCACATACCAACTTTTCTCTTCAGAAATAATTCCTAGGGTTAAATTTTTAATCCTTGGGCCAATAATTTTGGAAATGATTTTGTAAAGTATAGTACATAGAGATACATGTGGAAGAAATTGAAGTCATGAGAATTCTAGTTATGAATCAAGGCCAAGAATGTAGAATTGAGGGATTTCAAGAGTTTTCCCAACAATCTGGACTCTTCAATGGCCTCAAGAAGGTCCTTGTTGATTGCATAGCACACTTTTTGAAATGAATCAACTCGAAATATGTCAGGGCACAGAGCCTTATATTTCCCATGGAAAAGGCCATTTTAGGGTCCTTTGTCGATATGGGCCAATAGTTATATGTTTTCTACTTCTATTATTATTTTGTGTATAATAGCTATCAAGCCATCCTGATCTTGCTGAGAATATTGACCCGTTTATGAAAGTTGGTCATTGAAAAAATATTTTGGTTATTCCTTAATTGACTTTTGGGCTTCAACTAATACCCCTCCCGAGCTATAAATCTTGGATATTTTATTTCTTTTGCATCATTTCTGAGTGGATTTGTGGGAGAAAGTATCCTGTAATTTTGTTATCGATGCATTTCCTTTCCTAAGTATATTGAATCCAGGTCATGACAACCTTTTTCCTGCTTCATCCTTATTTCTTCCAATAATCCTTGGCTTTCTAATATATTTAATTGATTGTCTTTCTAATGTCTAGGGTCATCAAATTCATTCCCTATCATTGGAAGGAATTCCAAACAGTTTTAAGATGATTGTGTGATAGCCTTATACCCTGCCAGTGCACTGGATGCCAATGAACCATTTTCATGGATTAAAAAAATCAAATGCTAAATAATTACACCAAGCTGGATGAATTCATTAAAATCCTATATAATATGGATTTGGCATGAACAAAACCAACTCAATTTCAACAAAGAATGATCACAAACAAAACTTGGACTTTCAATTAAAAATTTCTTTGTGTAAAATGAGTGTCTAGCTAAAATTCCATTTTGACCTTTGAAAGTACTAGCTACTTGTAGGTTTTAGGGTCCACAAATCCAACACAATTATTAGAATTGGATTCCAACACCCATGGTCAAGAAAACACGCATCAAATTTGTTTATGTCAAAGAGGCATATAAACTTCAAGGATTATGAAAGATATGAAGATAATGTCAAAATTGAGTGTGTGACCACTCATTGGAAATATATGCCTATCTTATGGGCTTTGTAAAAAATAGCTTGATGATTCAAGTTCATAATAAAAATTTAAAGGTTTAATAAGTGAGTAACCAAATGGTTAACACTTCTCATCACATCACCTATAATATGTTTTGGGTGACCTCTAAATCCTCATCATGTATCTCATGAAAAAATGTGTTACCTTAATGAGTCAGGAGAGGGGTTCATAATATTTCTAGACTTCTATTAAATAAATATGTGGATGATGACAATTTTTTGTTTACCATTTCAATTAATTCTGCAAGGTCTACTACAAGGCACATGCCTCAAGTTTTCAACCAAGCCACGATATTCACCTATAAGATGTTGTAAGAGAAATATCAAAGATAAAACCTCCTTCTGGTTCTGCCTTAATTGACTTCTGGGATTCAACTAATATGCCTGTTGAGTTTGAAATACTGGAGATTTTATTTCTTTCGCAACATTTTTGAGTGGATTTGTGGGAGAAAGTATCATTGGATTTTTGTTGTTGATGCATTTCCTTTCCTAGGTATACTAAATCTAGGTCATGACATCCTTTTTTTTTCTACTTTATCCTTAGTTCTTCCAATAATACTTGGCTTTCTAATATCTATAACGGATTGGATTCTAACATTTCCCATTCCAACTTTTCTCGTTGATGGAAGATACTGCTAAAGGATCTTCGGGTCCATTCCTTCAACTGTGATTTTACATATTGAATACTTGTTCACAAGGCACAATACTTGATAAGGTCTTGCAAATGGGGTATCAAGCTAAGTAGGATTGATTGTGTGGAAAACTCCATCGTTAAGAATGCTTGATTCAGGAGAGTCTTGGGATGGGTGGCCTTCCATGAAGGCCTGGTTATCGGCAGCAAGCCTGAGAGGTAACGATTGATGCTATATGTTCCATTTTTTCTAGTTTCAATCCCACTTTTTCACCCCTGTGAGCATCACACGATGCAATGAGTTCTAAGTGGACCATTAAAAAAATCATGAGAAATTGGTTAGTTGCTACTTTTACTTATGGGATATGGGTCATAGATTAATGACTTACTATACACAAATAATCCCAAATATGATGTCTCATAAAAATCGTTGTTCCTCGCATCCAATTTAGACTCTTCCATGATGACTGGATGTTTGGTTACAAACCACACGGTTTCAAGATGACCTTGCAACATATACACTATATAGAATGATTGCAGCATATGCGCTGTATAGAATGATTATAAATTCCCACATCCCAAATAACATAGAATGCACACATCTGATTATCCCCACTTTAATGCATCTACCAGCATGTGGCAGGCACCAACTGTTTGTCAAATCTGATTATCCCCCCTTTAATGCATCTACCAGCATGCGGCAGCTGCCAACAGTTTGTCACAGGTTCAAGATATGTTTCTTTATTACATGCATATCTAGCGAATGGCTTAACATTGATAGGTAATTGAACTTGTCTATGTGAAACCAAGGTGTCAAATCACCTGAATGACAGGATTTTCCATGGTTCACTGTTCTATGATTAGTAAAAATTATAGAAACACAATCATCATGCTAGTGGATATTCTACATGTCTAAACATAACTTAAAATCACAAGGTCATCAACAACCAATGCAAGGAGGTCCAACCTACCTTGAATTAACTTGTCTTGAAATTGTAATCATTTCAACGACATTTACATTAAATTATTAATACCTTTTGACTTACATTGAAAGGTCTTAACCGTCTCTTTTCTCCCATGGATTCTAATTCCAAATCTACCCTCCCTGCCCTTATATTCATACGATTGTCTTCAATGGAAATTTTTACGATCTTTCTTTGCTGCTCCAAATGATGAGTGAAGTGCTCACCTAAAATGTGTAGAGAATACCAATTTCTTACAAATTTTAACCCCCCAAAAGTTGTCAATATGTATTATGTACAATTACGAAATCCTTTGCGCTAAACACCAATTTAAAAATTTGGAACACAATTAATGCTATCTGGGATTGGAAAAAACTTAATGGATTTGTTTTGAGAGTACTACATACAAAACTCATGGACAACATACATCTAGGGAATTTGGAAATCATGCTAACCTTAACCGGTGTTTAACTAAAAATGAAAATAAATCATACGTCCTATGAGGTGGCTTACTTAGGTAATCATAATTGCATCCCATTTCCCAAGTATCCTGTAGACAATGGTTCTCCTATAAGATCTGAACATCCGTGATGAATGTATTTATTCTTCAACATATTTTTCCAAGGTTCATCAAATGGACCATTAATACAACTAAGGGACATCTGCTGAAGAGAGAAGTTCACTGGGGACTCGAGAGGGGAGTGACTGAATTCTAGGATTCCTTTGTTTGGGACTTGTTCAAACCAAAAGAAGGATAAACCTAGGAAGTTATCCCTATAATGATCAATTTATAAATTGAATTGCTAAAAGCTTACCTGAAAACCTTTTGATTGAAAACTCCAAGAACCTCTTGAAGAGCATTTTATCCTCCATTGTTGAAGGCCCATGCTTGAACCATGTGAGACCCATTTTTACACTGCTCCTTGGCATTGTCTTCACTCTCTACCTAGTGGAATCCTCCACAATTTGGTCCATTAACCAGTACAAATTCCACCCATTAACATACAATTCCTTTCCATCAAGTGGAAAGTGAGATCCATTCCATTCCACAAAGCTCATTATTGACTGTGAAAATGGAAGATGGTGAACATCCCCAAAATTCAAGTACATTGATTCCTAATCCAAGTTTTATCTCGTTTTAGTGATCTACCTAAAACCCCTCCTTCGATGGCATCTTCGGCTTCGACACCCCTGCAACACATGAGGGTTCCATCTGGTTGAGTCCCAAATGGAAAGGGAGGAAAATCAAGTTATCCCTATAATGATCAATTTATAAATTGAATTGTTGAAATATTACCCGAAAACCTTTTATTGAAAACTCCAGGAACCTCTTGAAGAGCATTTTATCCTCCATCATTGAAAATCCATTCTCAAACCACGGTGAGACCCATTTTTACACCACTCCTTGGCATTGTCTTCACTCTATGCCTCGTGGAATCCTCCACACATTGGTCCATTAACCAGTACAAATTCCATGCATTAACATACAATTCCTTGCCATCAAGTGGAAAGTGAGATCCATTCCGTTCCACAAAGCTCATTCTTGACTGTGAAAATGGAAGATGGTGAACATCCCCAAAATTCAAGTACATTGATTCCTAATCCAACGTTTCCCTCCCTTTAGTGATCTACCTAAATCCCCTCCTTCAATGGCGTCTTTGCTTCGACACCCCTGGCAACACATGAGAGTTCCATCCATTTGAGTCCCAAATGGAAAGGGAGGAAAACCAAAATGAAATTAATGTTTTGTGTTTTTCTTGTGTTTTTTTAATATATATATATATTTTATGTTTTTGTTATTTATTTTATATCTAATAATATATAGTTGTATTATAATATAAAACTAATATAGTTTGTGTTTTTTTAATATATATATATATTTTATGTTTTTGTTATTTATTTTATATCTAATAATATATATAGCTATATTATAATATAAAACTAATATATATATATATATATATATATATATGCTTTCAGATTGAGGTTGGAGAACAATTTTGGCACATCGAGATCATTTAAAATTGTAATTTTCCATTGTCTGAGTAACACAACTAAAAATGACTAAATAAATGACCAATTAATATTCTTAATGTTATTGTTATGTGGTGATTTTTAGTTTAGTTACTTAATATATAGTTGTATATTTTATCCCATGACCAAATTGGTCATTTATCTTGGTCATTTTTAGTTGGCTCACTTAAAATTGTTCAAGTTTGGTCATTTATCCCTTGAAAAAATTGTGGTGACCAATTTTTTGGTCGCCTGGTCACTTATCTCTCATTTTGTACTAGTGCTAGTTTCCCACTTTCCAACACCTCCCTACCCTAGATATTGCACATTGAAAGGTCAAATTATATTCCCCATAATCACCCTTCCCAAGACCATGATACTTGTTAGAAACCTTTGCATCCTCCTTAAGGTTTTGCACAATACAAAGTATACATTCATTCTATTGTGATGCATTGTTGAATTCAACCATGGGTATTTTAAATGCAAAATCACATTCTATCATCTCAAGGTTTATAGATAAGGAAATAGTTTGTTGTTGTTTCTTCAACTCCTTAAGGTGTTATATAACCTAGTAATTTATGATGGTAAAGGACATTGCCTCAAATGGAAGGATATACCATTCCATTATGAAGACAAAGTAGTCAAACTAGGTGCAAAATTTAGAATTGATAACATTAAGGGAGAAAGCAAAAAATGAAACTAATTAAGGTGAAAAATATGATGTAAACCAATAAGAATTCATTGGGGGTGTTTGCAACCTCCTTATTGTGTAATTAGTAAACTTATTCTCTTTACCTTATTTGATGTAGAAAAACAATCAAACTATTCCAAGGCATCTCTAGCCATCTCTGTTGTAGGGTGTTACTACCATAATTTTTATGAATTCATGGCTAGGCAAGAAACTAGTTTCTCCACTCTACACTTGACCAACCATCATCTATATTGATTGGAATTGTAAGGGATAATGATGTTTATTCGAACACAAATAAACCAATATAGTCTGTAGTTGTATGTGTTAATTTGTAAAGTGGTAAGTTATGTTGGAATGTGTCAAGTTCATTGTATAATGGCACTAATATCTTATTTGTTGTTTCTTTTGCAGGGGTAGGCCTGATAGTTTTGTTAAAGAGACTTTTGGAGATGGGAAAGTCACACAATGCAACAAAAAAATATAGAAGGAATCTGCCCATTGAAAAGGTCAATGACTTAAGAGAAAAGGCCAGGTTGGGAATGGAAAGATTGAGACATGGTCCTATCACTGCCCCGGATCCTTCCACTGATCCTAACACAGTTTTTGACATGACAACCTCTTGTTCATGACCACAGCTAAAGCGGTCGCATCCAACGAACCCAACTCAAACTACAACATCAACACAATCTCCAACCAACAATCCATCAACGAGTCATGCTGAAGTTCCTCAAGACACAGGAATTTTAGGAGATGTTGCATGTGTAGAGATGGACATACAAGCCTTGCTTAATTTGCAATCTCCCCAAGAAGACCACAACCATGTTGAACACACTCCCATTATGGCCCAATTTGTGAACGAATCACCAAAACAAACAAGCTCTGGTATTCATGTCTCATGTCCACCCTCCCTACCTCGATTGTCCAGTGCAAGAAGAAGAACTCCTAAACGTATTCATGTGGATGAAAGTGCTATGTGAGGGCTTGAACGGACTGTCCAGTGCAAGAAGAAGAACTCCTAGATGTATTCATGTGGATGAAAGTGCTATGTTGGGGCTTGAAGGTAAGTTGCCAAAATGCACTATCGAATGGAAATGCAACAAAATTGTCAATGAATATTTTGAATCTAAAGGTGATGCAGGTAAATGTCAATTATTGCTATGTTTGTTAAAGTCACATTGTTTAGCTGTTGTAAGGAGAATTTTGGGCATAAAGATGGTTAAAAGTTCAAAGGCTAGCAGTCATATTGTTAGAAATATCCAATCCGCATTTAATGCGATTGGGAAGACGTCTCATACAAAATATCTTTGTGCAGCTCGTCGTGTTTTAGTGGAATCAGTTGTAAGCAAATCCACAATGCAACGCCGCCTGCTATCACACACTTCTCACATACTCAAATTAAATAGAAAAACTATTAAAAAGTACTATGTTATAAGATAAAATCTTGACACTCCGGGTGGAAACGATTATTGGACTTTTGTTGGTAGGTTACCTCATGCAGATAGGAAGCTAATTGATGTTGTTAAGGAGTTAGTACAAAAGTTTTGGCATGATCATACTAGACCTTCATCAAACCAAAGAGACATGCTAAAGCTGAGAAAAGGTTCTACTGAACGTGAACCCCATGTTAAACACTTCATTGACACCACACAGACTGAACTCTATGAGAGATTTAGGAATGAGCACACACACTTGAACCTGGGCCAAAGGTCCTTTGAGAAATGCAAACCATGGTACGTTCGTATATGCATTGATCGAAACACCTGTTGTTGTAGATAACACGTAGAATATTAATATTATTATGACACATATAAACATATATTTGTTATTTGCATACCAACATTGTGCAGGGCTGCAATGAGTCCATACTACCACCGAATGCATCAAGAGACTTTATCCACAACATCATGTGTCCAAGGAGCAAAGGACAAAAATATTATGAAACATCGTTTCTATATGGGACATGTTCTAGGTGCAGTGGGTTTTCTCTTTTGAACCATTGCATTCATGAAAGAGAGCACGAATTTGGTAGGATGGGCATGGAGATGCAGAGCTTCAAGTATGTAACCTATCAATTAGACAGTGCCAAGGAAAGTAAAAAGATTGCATTAGTGAAGTCATAGGTACAAATGGATATTGCATATTTTTCATATTACATGTTCAATTTATGACATATACATTTTTCCAAAGGACACATTGTAATATTTCCCTTGTTTTCATGGTAATAGGTACCGGTATGTGACTTCTTGATGAAATTCTATGAGAAAATAGAGTAGTATGTTAAACATGTGCATGTAGCGCGATGGAAAGATGAGTAGTACAGAAAATGAAGGGACACATTTCTTGTTGGAACGATAGTGTCAATTGTGGATTTTGCAGAAAATTACACCCTTCAGCCACAAAATGAAATCCAGAGTCAATACTACCATTAATATCAAGTCAACATCATGGTACATATTATGTATAGGCATGGTCTAGAGAGCAACAATGACAAGAGGATAATACTGAAGTAGACAAACTTTTACATAAGTGATGATAGAACCCATGATCTTCATTATGTGCAACATTGTTTTCAAATTTTCTATGATCAGTTGAAAGAGAGAGATATACAGATGGATCAATATTGGATATGTTTGAATGGTTGTGCGGGCTAGTTCAAAATTCCTGAGTATTCCAATGGATGAGTATTTTCCATAAGACTTATATTGTGCCGCATATTTGGAACTATTTTGAGACCGAGAACGACAAAGGAGAGCATGATGGGGATGGTGCATGCATCAAGACCACACTACGAAGGGAAAAGATGAGGTTTGACAGGGAACCTCATATCCAAGATGCAGAATTCATAGTTCAATGGTGCTCTGAAACAATGTCAGACTGAGGAAGAGATAAAAAAGCATCATCAGTGCCAGGACGTGTGGTAAGAAATTTTTGGCGGGTGGTTGACATAGATCAATCATGTTCCTGTAGTTGCGGAACAGTACAAGGAACACGTGGATTTCATTCAGTTCGAATCTCAAAGAAGCCCCTATTTGAAATATGGACGTGAAAGCTTACATGCTTTTGCAGCCCTTGCAGTAGTGGCGAATGGGATGAATGTGAATGCATGGTCTAGGTTGATGAATGGGATTGTGTGTCACTTGCAGTAGACCAACGTGCAGTTGTTGAAACAACCTAGTTAGAGGAGGGTCAATTAGCAATTTTGACAGACTACGACCATATGTCAAATCTTGTACAACCAGGACACATATACGCAGTTGTTGCCCCAAAAGACAATGAATGGGGCATGGATTATTGGTTGGCACGGTGCATCCAAGGTAAGCAAACCCTCTACGCATCATTAATCGATGATGAAGGAATTGAATTTCCTATTGGCTCAATGGTGGTTAAAGGGGAATATCTTACATTAGATGGGAAGTCAAGAAAGACTAGTGGGCATGTATTCATGGATTACAGACCAGGCTCAGTGGTGTATCACTTCACAAACTTGATCGTTGGCACAAACATCCATCTTCAGACAATGTCGAGCAAGAGCTCAACCAAGGTACACTACTACCTGCCTCATTCAGAGCACGAGAGATTGATGAATACAATTAGCAACAGAGAGGATCCAGATGGATTTATTAAATGAGGCCAGTCAACTTTACATAAGAGAAAGAATTGCATCAAAGAATGTTATGTTCTACATCGAGGTATGTGTAGTTTTATGTTATTTTGTTGGTACATGCATTTTTTGTTGATACATAAATTGTTACAGCGTAATTTTCCACCTTGTGAGAATCAACACTCTTTGCCCTATAGGATCCATTTCACTGACTCAGATCCACTTTATATCCTTCAGACACTATTTTTCCCTATTTTTTCCCCAGTTGAGTTGCCATTTCTGTATTGGAGAAAACTCACTATGGCTTGGGGTAGACCACAACAGATAGTTGACTACCAGAAATTAACTCAATTCTCAGAACTATGCTACATAAATGACAATGCTAAGATAATGAAGAATATAACCAACCTAGATCCAAACGTTTGATGTAGATCCCCGTTGGAGCTTTCAGTCCGTGCACTTGAATCTGCAAATTAGTCTTGACAACCAATACATAACAAGTATATATAATATACGAATGACATTAACATCATCAATAGAAATGGTCCATGATATTATAAGTAAATGCAACCCAATGTAGTATAAACTGTTAACACCTAAAAAGTGCTCATTACCTCATCTCCCTCACCACATGACTCATTTGTCTATTCTTCCCACCATCTTTGCCTCCAAAACCTCAAAAAACTATTAAAAGGCTAAAAAACTCCTTTTTCCCTCTCCAAATAGTTAAATTTCCTCAAAAATAGCAAAAATCCTCTAAAAAAGCCCTAAATTCCCAAAAAATCAAGTAAAAGGGAATAAAAAATATAAAAAAGAGAAAAAAAAGAGGGAAAAATGAAGCAAAAACCCTAAAACAACTAACCTAAACCATATGGTGCCAAAATCCATGGGTCAGCACTCCACCACCAAAAAACTATAAATAAGTGATGGAGACTCCTCATTTCATATCTACAATCTATCCTATCCTCACTCTACCAAAATCACTCTTGAAACCCTAGCTCTCCATTTGAGCTAGCTTCCCATTTGAGTGCCCCTTTTGGCCCATTATCCAAACACTTTGGAGAAGGAGAAGGAACCCATTAGAGCACAGAAGCATCCCTCCTAAACTACTGCAAGAGCTCCACCAACCTCCATATCTGAGGTAAATTTAACTTTGGTCATACCATAATACAAAAGAAAATTTTCTATTATATTGTCATTGTCTTTTTATTTCTGTTGATGCACATGTTAGCTTAGATTTTACTTTGTTTTACTGTTTTACTGAACTGCTACTAAGGAGGCCCTTCTCCTTAGTAGGTGATCATTTGCACAAGCTAGGGTGAAAACCCTATCTACATAAACAACATTCACAACATTAATGGATGAGAATATGAGTATTTCTATTAATAAACAACAAGAAGTACAATGTGATACGACCTCTTGTTAGCAACCAATCTGAACCAAGATCTCGGTCAATCCACTTGTGCCTCCACCACTTCAATCCTCCATGGAATGGCAAACTCAAACTATGATAGGAGTTTGGAAGGTGAACATAAAGGGTTCACAACTATTGCATGTCGGCCATCCTTATTGAGTCAGTCCGTTTCACCTGAGATCTTCCAAATCTTTCAGCGTAGCTGGTACCTCATGCTGGTTGATGGGGGATGCCTTAATACCCTCCTTCCAGCAAGTTTTGTTCTGTCGAATTCAACCCATTTATTCCGGGACTTGAGGCTTAGAGTTCGGTTGAGTACCTTGTGGCTTGCAGTCATTAGTGGTAGGCTCTCTCGCCACCAACAGTTTTGGGAAAACATCAATGTCCCCTGATCGATGGATTCATCCTAGTGTTCGACCTCAACACATCTATTCACACTCTAATGATTGTACTCTATGCCTTGATTCCCATTTTCATTATTGGTGGGTTATCTCGCGTCTATTAACGATATACATCATTGACCAATAATCAGACGATGTCACATCAGGTTCGACCTCAACTCCTTTATTCACTTGATCAGACTTGCACCATCGAAGACTTGTGTAGAAGACCCCAGGTGATAGTGGCATTCAGTATGCTACTTATGATTATGACTTTACATCCGAGATATCACCTCTTAGATATCAACAGTTTGTACCTCCAGTTTGTACCAGTTGTTTCCTTTTTAGCAGGAGACCATATCTTATTGTAGAGGGATCATGGCTATGATCACTTATGACATGTATTCATTATATACTGCCTATTCATGGCCATTGTATCAGATTGTTGTACTATATCGACATGTATTCAGGGATACTATTGTACTATGACGAGGGAGCTGCTCCTTCCACTTGTGTCTCCATCACTCCACTTCTAAGATATTTTTATAATGTATTTCGGCCATCGGAGCATCAGTCTCTGACCTCACACATTAGGGGGCATCTGTTACAGCGTAATTTTCCACCTTGTGAGCATCAACACTCTTTGGCCTGCAGTATGCATTTAACTGACTCAGATGCACTTTATATCCTTCAGACACTATTTTCCCCTATTTTTTCTCTTGTATGCTAGCTACATCATTACAGCGAACATACCCGCGAGTTGCATCACTATAGCCCGCGGGTAGCATGTAAAATGGTAAAAATCACTAGTTTATTACTCTTACTCCCAAAAAGCGGTCATAGGGTGACCTTTGGCCCTTCTTTTTCCTCGAAATGTCTCAATGTGTCCTTTCACTTACCTTTGGGAGGACTATATATTGAGCACATATGGCTTATGGACGAGAGGAGAAAGGAGAGCAAGAGAACTCTAGTGGATTTTTGCCCTATCTTGAGTCTACACTCATTGATCCTTGTAGTTGTGAAACCTTTATGTTCACCTTCGAAACTCCTATCATAGTTTGAGTTTTCCATTCCATGGAGGATTGAAGTGGTGGAGGCACAAGTGGATTGACCAAGATCTTGGTTTAGATTGGTTGCCGGCAAGAGGTTGTATCACATTGTACTTCTTGTTGTTTATTAATAGAAATACTCATATTCTCGTCCATTAATGTTGTGAATGTTGTTTATACTACATTGGGTTGCATTTACTTATAATATCATGGACCATTGTTATTGATGATGTTAATGTAATTCATATATTATATATACTTGTTATGTATTGGTTGTCAAGACTAATTTGCAGATATTGAAAGCTCCAACGGGGATCTACATCAAACGTTTGGATCGAGGTTGGTTATATTCTTCATTATCTTAGCATTTTCATTTATGTAGCATACTTCTGAGAATTGAGTTAATTTCTGGTAGTCAGCTACCTATTGTGGTCTACCCCAAGCCATAGTGATTTTTCTCCAATACATACATACATACATGTCTTTGCCATACATACATGCATACATACATAGATATACATACATACAGATACATACATACATAAACATACATATAGATACATACATACATACATAGAGATACATACATATAGATACATCCATCTACCATGTCATCATTTCACCCTTTGTCATTAATGTTTAGAAACCTAATTTATCCCTAGAAACTTAGTCTAGCCCTAGAAGCACTAATATAACCCTACAAACCTAATATAGTCCTAGAAACCTAAACTAGCCCTAGAAACACTAGTCTAACCCTAGGAAACTGATCTAGAAACCTAGAAACCTAATCTAGCCCTATTAACCTAATCTAGCCCTAGAATCCATGAACCACAGCATGTACCCTCATTGGGGGGTATTTGGACTCCAAGTGGGTATACTAGTATGATAGATTCCTTACAATTATGACAATTAATAGCTTCAATTTTTCTGTATAAGGTTATGTTATATTTTTCATAGTTATGGCATATTACTCTTAGACATTATGACACATTTATGATGAGCATTACACATTCTATTAAATAAAGGAAATAATCTCTTCTCATGCAAACTCTAGCCATGTCTCTTCCCTTATCTTCACTAGTGGTTATATCTTCATGATCCCTACCATATAATTCTTAGGGTTTCTTCAACAAACCTATAATCTCTAAAACATCTAGGAATCCCTCATTGGCTTCAACAACAAGATTATGTTAATCAACCAACAACCATGGATGCCTAGAGGTCTACACACAAGTTAAAGAAAACAAAAGAAAAACTCCTAACATTGGGAACAAATAGCCAAAATCAACAATGCAACTAGAACACACTAACCAAGGGAACTTCAAAATGAAACGCCACTCCACAAAAGAAGTTCCTTAGACCTACCTCATCTTGTATGAGAGAAGCTACTTTAGAGACTAGAGACCTCCCTACCACTTCTCTCATTTGGTACGAGACAATTTTCTTTAGACCTACCTTACTCATGTCAATTCTTTAGAAGTTGCTTTATACCTACCACTTCATCATCATCATCTTCATCACCATCTTCATCATCATCAATGTCTTCATCATCATCATCATCATCATCATCATCATTATCAACATCTTCATCATCATTGTCATCTCTAGGTTCCTCATCATCATCATCATCTTCATCACCATCACCATGACCATCATCTTCAACATCTTCATCATCATCACCATTTTCATCATCATCACGATCTTCATCATCATCACAATTGTCATCATCATTGTCATCTCTAGGTTCCTCATCAACATCCCCATCATCATCATCTTCTTTGTCATCGTCATCTTCATCACCATCACCATCGCCATCACCATCAACATCTTCATCATCATCACCATCATCATCATCATCAACATCTTCATCATCTTTGTCATCTCTAGGTTCCCCATCAACATCTTCATCACCATCACCATCATCATCAATGTTTTCATCATAATCACCATCATCATCATCATCAACATCTTCATCATCATTGTAATCTCTAGGTTCCTCATCAACATCTCCATCATCATCATCTTCATCACCACCACCATCACCATCCTCATCAACGTCTCCATCATCATCATCATCACCATAAGTGCCCAGTCTAAGATTTTGTAAAGTTGACCTCCGTGTGCAAACATTTCACACTCCCTTACTAAGCAAAACCCTAGTTTCCAAGATGGACTTACAAGATGACACCTCAGCCACAGGACCAGAGGAGAGGGGCACCCCTAGCACTATCCTGATGTCCTGAATCTAACGGATTCAACGGTTTGTCGATTCGAGCCACGGTCATCATTCTATGGCTCGTTCCATCTCACATCCAAAAGAGATTCAGGGACAATTGTTAAATACCTACTGGGGGAATAGAACTCCAACTGGGCAACAAAAATAGGTTCCGGGGAGTCCTGCAAGTGTGTCAAGGAAGGTTCCAGATGGGAACGATACCCATAAGTGCTCGATCGATGATTTTGCAAAGGTGACCCTTGTGTGCAAAAATTGCACACTCCCTTATTGAGAAAAACCATAGTTTCCAAAATGGACCTACAAGGTGACTCCTGGGCCATGGGACCGGAGGAGAGGGGCACCCCTAGAACTATGCCGACATCTTGAATCCAATCGATTCGACGGTTTGTCGATCCGAGCCACAGTCATCATTCTATGGATCATTCCGTCTCGCATCCTAAAGGGCTTCAGGGACACCTGTTGAATACCTATCGGGGGAATAGAACTCCAACTGTGCAACAAAACCAGGTTCTGGGGAGTCCTACAAGTGTGTCTAGGAAGGTTTCCACTAGGAACGATAGCCATAAGTCCCTGGTCGACGATTTTGCAAAGTTGATCCCAATGTCCAAAAATTTCCCACTCCGTTACTGAGCAAAACCCTAGTTTCCAAGATGGACCTACAAGGTGACACCTGGGCCACAGGAATGGAGGAGAGGAGCACGCCTAGCACTATCCCAACATCCTTAATCGAATAGATTTGATGGTTTGTCGATCTGAGACACAGTCGCCATTCTATGGCTCATTCCGTCTCACATCCAAAAGGGCTTCAGGGAGGCCTATTGGATACCTACCGGGGGCATAGAACTTAGATCGTGCAACAAAACCGGGTTTCGGGGAGTCTTACAAGTGTGTCTAGGAAGGTTCCAGTTGGGAATTATAGCCATAAGTTCCTATTCGATGATTTTTCAAAGTTGACCCTCGTGTGCAAAAATTGCACACTCCCTTATTGAGAAAAACCCTAGTTTCCAAAATGGACCTACAAGGTGACACTTGGGTCACGGGACTGAAGCAGAGGGGCACCCCTAGCACTACCCCGACATCATGAATCCAACGGATTCGACGATTTGTTGATCCAAGCCATGGTCGTCATTCTATGGCTCGTTCCATCTCGCATCCAAAAGGGATTCAGGGACATCCTACGCCAACGACATCTTCAGTTGTAATGACAAATTCCAACGAACGTTCCACTTGTGGTTCATAGTCACTGTCCTCCACATTCTGCACCCAAAACAAAACACTAATATTACCATGAATATAGAGAAAACATATAAGATTATAAAATGACTACTAAAATTGTAACTCAGTAATTACATGAATCGGCTCCATCAGAAAATGCACATCCCTGGTGTATAATTCAGCAGATAATTGTTTAACTGCTTGATGTAAATCTTCTGTAAGTGGATTTTATTTTTCCCCAACATAGAACTTGTCTTTCCTGATCTTTTCAATATGTTCCTTGAAGGTTTCCATAAATGGCACCGAACACAATCCACAGTAAAATCCTTTATCACCAAACGCAATTTACAGTAGAATACTGTGGGTAAAACCTATCATTAAAAAAGTAAAAATAAAAACCCAGTTCAGTATAAGCGGACATGAAAATACATAATAGACTCACATGGCCCGAGTCACTTGAATCATGTTGAATTATTTTTCTTCAATCCTATGCCAATACGATTCCTTGGATTTCTAGAACAATCAAACCCACAACATAGAGAAACAACTTAGGTTTCTCCTCTGTTGTTACGTTGGCCTCAAATTCGTGAAAGGCCTAAGGATAAGGCCACACTTATCACACTGCAAGATACTCTTGGTCACTTACAAGATGCAAGATCCTCTGAACCACTTTTGAAAAACAAATTCTTACAGGATCTCCCAAACTATGGCTCTGGTCACGAATCCATCGAATCTGGTGGGTCTGGGACATCGGGTTTCAGCCAGGGGACCCACCATAGCATGCCACCAACCCTCGAAAACGGTGGCAATGAGCCATTTCAGGAGCTAGGATTTTGCTAAGTTGGGGCCATTCCAAATTCACTCAAGGGTGCCATTTCTCGCCTGGATGCCCCCAGGCGTGTGTGGCCACCGTAGATAGGTCCACAATGGCCACATGGACCTATGGGAGCTGACGGAATCCAAGTCCGCTTGCCGGTTTGGGTTCTGTGCGCCTGGAGCAAATCCTCAAAGTGTCCCTGAATGGCCCCGGGGTGCTCGACTAGAATGATCGGAGCACCCAAACCGTGGCTCCGTTTGCGAATCCATCGATTCTAGTGGGTCTAGGAAACTAGGTTTCAGGTAGGGGACCCCAGATAGCATGCCTCCAAGCCCTGGAAATAGTGCCAATAAGCCATCTCCGAAGCTAGGGTTTTTCTTAGTGAAGGCCTTTCGAATATTGCTGAAGGGGTCCATTTCTCGTCCGGAGGCCCCTGGGCATGCGTGGCCCTCGTGGACAAGGCCATAATCGCCATGTGGACCTATGGGAGAGGACAAAATTCAAGTCCGCTCGCTTGTTTGGGTTCCGTGCCTCAAGAGCAAATCCTTAAAGTGTCCTCGAATGGCCCCGAGGTGCCCGACTAAAATGCCTCTAGCACCCAAACCATGGCTCCATTCGTGAATCCATCGATTCCGGTGGGTCCGGGGCATTGGGTTTCAGCTAGGGCCCCCTTGACAGCGTGCTTCCAACCCATGGAAATGGCGCCAATGAGCCATCTCCAGAGCTAGGATTTTTCTCATTGAAGGCCTTTCGAATATTTCTCAAGGGTGCCATTTCTCGCCCGGAGGCCCCTAGGCATGCATGGACACCATGGAAAGGTCCACAATGGCCACGTGGACCTATGGGAGCCAATGAAATCCATGTCCGCTTGTCGATTTGGGTTCTATGCCCTTAGAGAAAATCCTCAAAGTGTCCCTAAATGGCCCCAGGGTGCCTGACTAGAATTCTCGCATCACCCAAACCGTGGCTCTGTTCGTGAATCCGTCAATTCTGGTGGGTCCGAGATGCCGGGTTTCAGCTATGGGACACCCTAGAGCATGTCACCAATCCCCAAAAATCGTTTCAATGATCCATCTTCAGAGCTACGGTTTTGCTCAGTGAAGGCCTTTCGAATATTGCTCAAGGGGGGCATTTCTTGTCTGGAGGCCCTCAAGCATGCGTGGCCACAGTGGACAGGTCCATAATGGCCACGTGCACCTGTCCACGGTGGCCTCCAGATGAGAAATGGAACCCTTGAATGAATTTGGAATGGCCCTCACTAAGCAAAAACCTAGCTATGGAGATGGCTCATTGGCATCGTTTTCGGGGGTTGGAAGCACGTTATGGGGGGTCCCCTAGCTCAAACCCAGTGTCCCATACCCATAGGAATTGACGGATTTGCGACTGGAGCCACGATTTGGGTGCTGCAGGCATTCTAGTCAGGCACCCAGAGGTTATTCAGGGATGCTTTGAGGATTTTCTCTAGGGGCACGGAACCCAAACCGACAAGCAGGCTTGGATTCTATTGGCTCCCACAGGTCCACATGGCAATTGTGGACCTTTCCATGGTGGCCATTTACGCCCGGGGGCCTCCGGATGAGAAATTGCACCCTTGAGCGAATTTGGAATGGCCCTCACTGAGAAAAATCGTAGCTCCGAAGATGGCTCATTGGCACGATTTTTAGGGGTTAACGACATGCTATGAGGGGTCCCATAGCTGAAACCCGGCGTCTCGGACCCACCGGAATCGACAGATTTGCGAACGGAGCCATAGTTTGGGTGCTTCAAACATTCTAGTCAGGCACCTCGAGACCATTCAGGGACACATTGAGGATTTGCTCCGGGGGCATGGAACCCAAACCGACGAGTGGACTTGGATTCCGTTGGCTCCCACAGGTCCACGTGGCCATTATGGACCTATCCATGGTGGCCACGCACGCCCGGGGGCCTCCGGGTGAGAAATGGCACCCTTGAGCAAGATTGGCATGGTCCTCACATTGGGGTCAACTTTGCAAAATCGTCCACCATGAACTTATCGCTATCGTTCCCAGGTGTCACCTTGTAGGTCCATTTTGGAAACTAGGTTTTTTCTTAATAAAGGAGTGTGCAATTTTTGCACACGAGGGTCAACTTTGAAAAATCGTTGAATAGGCACTTATGGCTATCATTCCCAACTAGAACCTTCCTAGTCACACTTGCAAGACTCCCTGGAACCCAGTTTTGTTGCACGGTCTGATTTCTATGCCCCTGGTAGGTATCCAATAGGTGTCCCTGAAGACCTTTTGGATGCGAGATGGAACAAGCCATGGAATGATGACCATGGCTCGGATCGACAAACCATTGAATCCGTTGGATTTGGGACATCAATATAGTGCTAGGGGTGCCCCTGTATGCCGGTCCCGTGGCTCAGGTGTCACCTTGTAGGTCCATTTTGGAAACTAGGGTTTTGCTTAGTAAGGGAGTGTGCAATTTTTGCACATTGGCATCAAATTTGTAAAATCATTCACCGGGCACTCATGGCTAGCATTCCCAGCTGGAACCTTCCTAGACACACTTACAAGACTCCCCGAAACTCAATTTTTTTGCACAGTTGGAGTTCTATGCCCCCGGTAGGTATCCAACAAGTGTCCTTGAAGCCCTTTTGGATGCGAGACAGAATGAGCCATAGAATAACGACCATGGCTCGGATCGACAAACCGTCAAATCTGTTGGATTCAGGATGTCGGGATAGTGCTAGGGGTGCCCCTCCCTTAGTCTGGTCCCGTGACCCAGGTGTCACCTTGTAGGTTCATTTTGGAAACTAGGGTTTTTCTCAATAAGGGAGTGTGTAATTTTTGCACACGAGGGTCAACTTTGAAAAATCGTCGAATAGGCACTTATGGCTATTGTTCCCAACTGGAACCTTCCTAGACACACTTGCAAGACTCCCAGGAACCCAGTTTTGTTGCACGGTCTGAGTTCTATGCCCTCTGTAGGTATCCAACAGGTGTCCCTGAAGCCCTTTTGGATGCGAGATGGAACGAGCCAAAGAATGACGGTCATGGCTCGGATTGACAAACCATAAAATTTGTTCGATTCAGGACATCGAGATAGTGCTAGGGGTGCCCCTCTCCTCCGGTCCCGTGGCCCAGGTGTCACCTTGTACGTCCATCTTGGAAAATAGGGTTTTGCTCAGTAACGGAGTGGGCAATTTTTGCACATTGTGGTCAACTTTGCAAAATCGTCGATCGGGGACTTATGGCTACCGGTCCCAGAAGGAACCTTCTAGACACACTTGAAGGACTCCCCGGAACTCAGTTTTGTTGCATAGTTGGAGTTCTATTCCCCCGATAGGTATCCAACAGGTGTCCCTGAAGCCCTTTTGGATGCGAGATGGAATGATCCATAGAATGATGACTGTGGCTCGGATCGACAAACCGTCGAATCGATTGGATTCAAGACGTCGACATAGTGCTAGGGGTGTCCCTCTCCTCCGTTCCCATTTCCTAGGTGTCACCTTCTAAGTCCATTTTGGAAACTAGAGTTTTGCTCAGTAAGGGAGTGTGCAATTTCTACTCACGGGGGTTAACTTTGCAAAATCGTTGACCAAGCACTTATGGCTATCATTCCCAGTGGGAACCTTCCTAGACACACTTGAAGGACTCCCTGGAACCCGGTTTTGTTGCATGGTTAGAGTTCTTTTCCCTCGGTAGGTATCCAACAGGTGTTCCTGAATCCCTTTTGGATGCGAGATAGAACGAGCCATGGAATGCTGACCATGGCTCGGATTGACAAACCATCGAATTCGTTGGATTTAGTACATCAGGATAGTGCTAGGGGTGCCCCTCTCCTCTAGTCCTATGGCCCAAGTGACATCTTGTAGGTCCATCTGGGAAACTAGGGTTTTGCTCAGTAAGGGAGTGTGCAATATTTGCAGATGGGGGTCAACATTGCAAAATCGTCGACCGAGAACTTATGGTGATGATGATGATGGTGATGATGATGGAGACATTGATTATGATGGTGATGGTGATGGAGACATTGATTATGATGGTGATGGTGATGGTGATGAAGATTATGATGATGACAAAGAAGATGATGATGACGGGGATGTT